>PVIH01009839.1:26259-79618 GCA_004025045.1 Sigmodon hispidus | reverse complement strand
GAGCTTGCTGTGTTGGAGGTCATGTCCCTGGAAGGAAGCTTTTCTGCTCATACTCTGCCCTCTGGCAAATCCCCTGGGCTTTAGTTTATCATCTGTAAATGTAAGACGATAAGATCATTGTAAACATGAACATCCAAAGCACTTCGATGTGTGTCTGTAGTTCTAGTTTCTTGGAAGCCTGTGTCATGAATGATTCAGTCTATGAGGTCAGCCTAGAAACAAAAAGAAGGAAGAAAAAAACTTTCATTGTGTAGTAGCTTAGAATAATGTTTGGTTCATAGTAAAGCTTTGTGTGTGAAGGCTTTGCTGACTCCCCATGGGAGACCTTACCTTTTCAGAAGGGCTGGGGGGAATCCAGAGAACAGATGAGAGGGGGAATCTGTGGTTGATATGTAAAATGAATTTAAAAATTCTTAAATAAAAAGGTGTGTGTGTACACATATAAGTGCTTGGGTATAGAGTCCAGGACCTCCTGCACTCTAAGTATGTGCTCTACCTCTGCTATCCCCAACATGGACAGACTTGGAAGGAGTATAAACTACTAAATGTTCCTTTTATGTAGTTTTGGCCTTTCTCTGGAGAGTGAACCTTTTGGCATATGCTAAACATATACTTTACCAATGAACTCCAAACCTAGAACAGAATTAAAAACAACAACTGGATATAAATAATATACAACAGAATAAAAAAAACCTACCACCTGTAATAAGAAGTTTCTGGCCCTGTCTAGTCCCAAGGTTCTGACCTGCCCACTGCTGCTTAGGAGCCCCCCAAAATGACTCAGTCACATATATAAATTACATTCTGTGGCCTATGGCTCAGGCATATTGCTAGCTAGCTCCTGCACCTTAATTCAGCCCGTTTCCATTCATCTGTCTTGCCTGTGGCCTGTGGCTTACCTGTGTTACTTTTACATGTTGATTCTTGGGCAGCTGGATGGTGTCTCTGACTCTGCCCTCCTTTTATCTATGCTCGTTTCCCTGCCTATTTCTAAGATGCCTGCCAGGGGCCAATACGATTCCTTTTTAACAATGAATGATATTCACAGCATATAGAAAGAAATCCCACATCAACCACCTAACTTTTAGAAATTATTTTTCTTTAATAGTTTTATTGAGGGCTGGAGAGATGGCTCAGTGGTTAAGAGCACCGTCTGCTCTTCCAGAGGACCCGGGTTCGCTTCCCAGCACCCACATGGCAGCTAACAACTGTCTGTAGTTCCAGTTCCAGGCAAACACCAAGGCAAATAAATAAATAAATAAAGTTTAAAAAAAAAGTTTTATTGAAAGAAAAATAATTTTAAACTGGGTATGGTGTCAAATACCTTTAAACCCAACTCAGGAGGTAGAGGCTGGTAGATCTTTGTGAGTTCAAGGCTGGCCTGGTCTGCAAAGCAAGTTTTAGGACAAAAAATGAGGACTGTTACAAAAAGAAACCCTGTATCAGATCCCCTCACCCCCCCAAAAGAAAACAAGTAATTTTACTTTTAATGAATTTCAGATTCACAGGAAATTTTTTCTTTTTTTTATTCATTTGATACAGGGTTTTACATAGTCAAGGCTGGCTTCAAACTCCTATCTAGCTAAGAGTAGGTTTAAAATCCTGAGCCTCCTGCTTCCACCTCCCAAGTGCCAGGATTCTAGGTATCCATCAGCTCACAGGAGAACTGCAGTAGAGAATTGCTGTATTGCCCTTTCTTGCCTTTCTGTCACAAGAGCATCCTCCATGGTCCATGTACTAAGCTAGGAAGTGCTCAGTGCCAGGGTCCCGTGAGTGCTTTCCCTTTGTTCAGGTTGGACTGCTTTTTGTACTAATGTCTTCTTTTCTGCTACAAGATCCAATCTGGGATCTCACATTGCATTTAGCTACAGTTAGATATTGTCTCTTCCATGACTAGTTTATTTTGGAAGAGTCCATTTTGAGTATATTATTAGACTGGAGTTAGGCATTTTAGAGAATTTGAGAACTGAAGTATGTTTTCCATTCACACACACACACACACACACACACACACACTACTGAGAATTGAACCTAGGACCTTGCACATGCTAACTTAGTTAATGCTCTGCCACTGACTAAGCTACATTCCCAGCCCAGAATACTCAGTTCTTTAGAAGCAAGTGACTAAGTCCAGGCCACATTCAAGAAGCCAAATTAAGTTCTACCTCCTAAAAGAGAAGATGGTGTTAGACATATGCTAAACCAAACATGGTGGGGCTGGAGAAATGGCTCAATAGTTAAGGCTAGTGGCTGAGAGGGTCCAAGTCTGGTTCCAAGCACCCACAAGGCAGCTCACAACCATCTGAAACTCAACTTCCAGGAGGTCTAATGCCTTCGTCTGGTCTCTGCTGGCACTGTAGGCAAAACACTAATACACACAGAAGTAAAACTTAAAGAAAGCCCATCATGGTTGGTTTAGGGTGTCTGACATGTAATCTTGCAAACTTTTTCCAGTTACTGATCTTGTGTGGGTATGCATGCATTCAGTGGCACACTTGTGGAGGGAGCTCAAAGGAAGGATTGGGGGAGTTGGTTCTCTCCTTCCACAAAGTAAGTCCTGGGAACTGGACTCAGGTCATCGGGATTTGGCAGCAAGCACCTTTACCTGGGGAAACAGCTCACCTGCCCAGAAATTAGTTTTAAAAGCTTCCCAAGTGACCCAGATGTTCTGGTGCACATGTGTAATCCCAACACTCTTAAGGCTAAGGCAGGAGAACTATTTTGAGTTCAAAGACAGTCTGTGCTACATACCTATTCTAAAACAACATAAAACAAGGGGCTGGACAGATGGCTCAGGGGTTAGGAGCACTGACTGTTCTCCCAGAGGACCCGGGTTCGGTTCCCAGCACCCACATGGCAGCTCACAACTGTCTGTAACTCTTGTTCCAGAGATCTGACACCCTCATACCAATGCACATAAATAAACCTAAATAAATTTAAAAAAAAACTATGTTTAAAAAAAAAACACAAAACAAAAACCTCCTGCATCTACTTTGGGACAAAGGCAGATGGATCTCGGAGTTCAAGTCCAGCCTAATCTATATTGCAAGCTCCAGGCTAACCAAGGCTGTATAGTGAGCACACACAGAAGTTACACATGAGTGTTGCTCCTGAATATACCAAATGAATGCAGGCCCAAGGAGGTCAAAAGAGAGCTTCTGATCCCCTGGAACTAGGCTTTTAGATGGTTGGGATCCACCATGTTGGTGTTGGGAATAGAACTCTGATCCTCTGCACAAGAAGCTAGTGCTCTTAACTGCTGAACCATCTCCCCTGCCTCCAAGTGGTCACTTTTAATAGTTACCTAAAGGCTGGTGAGATGGCTATGTGGGTGGCACTTGCCTTGGAAGCCTGATTTCAATCCCTGGAACCAACACCATAAACTTGTCCTCTAACCTCCAGATGTTCACGTCATGCACATATGACAATAAATAAGAAACTCACAAAAGGGCTGGAGAGCTGGCTCAGAGGTTAAGAGCACTGACTGTTCTTCCAGAGGTCCTGAGTTCAATTCCCAGCATCCACATGGTAGCTCACAACCATCTATAATGACATCTGGTACCCTCTTCTGTATACTGTGTACATAATAAATAAATAAATCTTAAAAAAAGAAACTCACTATAGAAATATGAAGCTCACCGAGTAACTCCAGCTAGCCTCAGAATCATGGGAATCCTGCCTCATCCTCCTTTAAAAGCATTACAGGTTCCGAGCTGTCATGCTGAGCTTTCAATTTTAGATAATACAGCAATGACTTCCAAGAATATAGCTGTCTTTTTGCTATAGTTTTTATTTTTGTCAAGTTGATTATACAGGCTGGACAAGTAGTTTCAGTGGTTAAGCTTATATTTAGCAAGACAGAAGCAATGGTTTTAACCCAGCACACACGAAGAGCCAGACAGACAATGCACATGCAAAACTCAGAGCTAGGACCCGGCATAGAATGTGTGGGCACTGCAAGTGATCCTGTGTAGCTAGAGTGTTGAATATTTGAATAAGGAAAGGCCAAGACGGGTGGGAAGGAATTTGGAGAAGCAAACAGAGCATGCCACACATCCCCAGAGACTGTGGTAAGGAGCCTGGAATTTATCTTCATCTTGCTGCATTTTGCAGAATTGTAAACAGATGTAGGCTGCCATTAGGTTTAGTGGGGCTTAGAGGGATTAACTCTGGCTTCAGAGTATATGTTGAATTGGTGATACAGAGAAGAAATCAGGCTTGAGGGAAGAAAATGTGTCCCTAGGCTATCGGGTAGTCCAGATGAACACTAACAAGGATGTCACTCAAGAGATGGCAGTGGGGCTGGAGAGGATGGGGTGAATTGGGAAGATTTTAGGAGGTAGATGTGCACACGTTCAATGACTAAGTATTATTAAGAGGCAAGAAATAGTGTGGTAGTGCTAGACAGGATGCTTGGTGCTTAAGGACATTTGTTGCTTTTGCAAATGACCCAGGTTCAATTCCCAGCACCCACATGGCGGTTCACAACCATTCCAAACTTTACTTCCAGAGGATCCAGTACCTACTTCCATGGGCACCAAGCATCCATGTGGTGTGCACACATACGTGCAAAAAAATCACTCATGCAACATAAAAAGAAGCCAAATTTTAAAAATTTAAATGAATAAAAATGTTGGGGGGTTGAGTAATCTTAGCTGTCCTGGAACTAGATTCCCCCTGCCTCTGCCTCCTAAATGTTGGGACTAAAGGCATGCACTACCACCTCACAACTAAAAGTTCATTGTTATGCAGTTCTTTTTTTTTCAAGACAGAGTTTCTCTGTGTAGCCCTAACTATCCTGAAACTAGCTTTGTAGAGCAGGCTGGCCTCAAACCCAGAGATATGCCTTTTTTTTGCCTTTCCAGTGCTGGGATTAAAGGAGTGTGCCACCACAGTCAGGCAAATTTTAAAACTATAAAATACAGATAAAAATCAAGTGTTTACTGATGATAAGTCACAAACTTTTTAGTTAAGATCTTACTCTTATAAGCCAAGTTCAAGGCCAACACTCTCTCTCTCTCTAAATACATTAAAATTTTTCAAATTTTATTTTTGAGATTCTAATACAATCACAGCATTTTCCCTTCCCTTTCCTCTCTCCAAACTCTCCAATAAATAAATAAAGAAAGAAAACTTAAATGTTGCAAATCTGGGGCTTTGGAGTTGGAAAAATGTCTCAGCAGTTAAGAGCATTGTATACCGCTCCACAGAGGAGGTAGGGTGTGGCTTATTAACTCCATCTCAGGGGATCAGATACTCTTTCTGGCATCCAGAACATCTACAGGCTTGTGGTGTACATGAACTCAAGAAGACACACATAAACACAGAAATCATTTTTTTTTTTTTTTTGAGACAGGATTTCTCTGTATAGCCCTGCCTCTCCTGAAACTCGATTTATAGACTAATCAGGCTGGCCTTGAACTCAAAGATCCACTTGCCTCTGCCTCCAAAATGCTGGGATCAAAGGTTTGTGCCACCACTGCCCAGCCATAAGTTTTAAATTTCTGGCTTACCATGACTGAGGAAGTCATATGCCTTAGGGAGGAGGAGCTTACTGTTGTTATGCTAGAGGTCATGTTATCAAACTGCTTTCTTTTTTTTAAAAAGATTTATTATTTATGGGCTGGAGAGATGGCTCAGGGGTTCTGTATACTGTATACATACATAATATTTATTTATTATGTATACAGTGTACGGAAGAGGGCACCAGATGTCATCATAGATGGTTGTGAGCCACCATGTGGTTGCTGGGAATTGAACTCAGGACCTCTGGAAGAACAGTCAGTGCTCTTAACCTCTGAGCCATCGCTCTAGCCCTCAAACTGCTTTCTTTCTGTGTAGCCTTGGTTGTCCCCAGAACACACTCCTTAGACCAGGCTGGCCTCAAACTCACAGAAATCCACCTGTATCGACCTACTAAGTACTGAGGTTAAAGGTATGCACTAGTGTGTACCATCAAGCCCAGCTTCAAACTGCCTCCTAAATATTAATTATTAAACCAATAGGTTTGTGTTGCTCTCAATTTTGGTCCGGGAAGTTTCTTTTGCAGTGAGTAGTGGTTAATGCAGAGACTCAAAACTGGGTGAACTGCCAAGTATACGTAACAGTGAGTTCTTAGTTGTGGTCGAATCATCTATATCAACCTACCCCCATCAAGGCTCAGAGAACACTTTGGAAAGAGTGGGCAGAAAGAATGTAAGAGTTCATGGGTAAGGGAAATAGTGGAAAATGCTGACTTCTGGACAATATAGCTATTGCACACATGAACTCATAGCAGCTAAGGTCAGCTATACAAGATTAATCCTATCCAAATTTTAGCTTTGATGGAAGAGAGGGCCCTGATACCATACCCTCGGTGGAGGCTCTTCAGGCAGTTGGTGGGTACTGAGCAAGGGGAGTCACTCTCCTTTGCAGATGTGGCTCCTGGTAGGTGCTCATGTCCCAGTGGGTAGCCCCACTGCCATTCACATATAGGCAGCACTAATATGACTAGAGTGTTATTAATAACAAAAACAAAAGAGGACATGATGTTGGGAAGGAGGTGAGGGGCTCTTAGGGAGAGTTAGAGGAAGAGAGTGGTGAATGGATGGATGTGATCAAAATATATCATATACACGTGTGGAATTTTCAAAGAATAAGAATATTTAAAAAAACAACAACAACAAAAAGCAAAAAAAAAGGAATAAGAATATTTTGTTTGTTTGTTCGAGACAGGGTTTCTCTGGGCAACAGCCCTGGCTGTCGTGGAACTTGCTTTGTAGATCAGGCTGGAACTCACAGAACTCACAGAGATCTGCCTGCCTCTGCCTCCTGAATGCTGGGATTAAAGACATGTACCACCTGACTAAAATCCATTTCTTAACCTCTGAGCCATCTCTCTAGCCCCCTAAAATCCATTTCTTAATGTAGAATTTCTAGATTCAAGAATTATAGCACCATTACTTTATTTTTAACTTTGTCCAATTTGGGGGTAGTATGCGCACATGTGAGTATAGGTGCCCACGGAATCCAGAAGAGAGTGCTGGATCCTTTGAAGCTGGAGTTACAGCTAGTTAAAGATTTTCTAATGTGGGGCTGAAGAGTTGGCTTGGTGGTTGGGAGCACTGACTGCTCTTCCAGAGGACTGGGGTTCAGTTCCCAGCACCCACATGGCAGCTCACAACTGTCTGTAGTTCCAGTTCCAGGCAAACACCAAGACAAATAAATAAATAAATAAAGTTTTTAAAAAAGGAAAGAAAATTGTCTAATGTGGCTGCTTGAGTTCAAACTTGAGTCCTCTGCAAGAGAAAAAAAAAAAAAAAAGCTCATAACTGCTGAGCCAATTCTCCAGCATTGGCACTATTCACTTTTGACTGGTCATGATGGTAGCTGTATCCTGTAATTTCACCCCAACTCAATTTTTTTAAATTTAATTTTGTGTGAATCAATGGTGTTGCTCCCTGCTTGTATATCTATATATCATGTTTGTACTAGGTGCTGGTAGAGGCCAAAAGAAAGCATCAGAGGCCAGCAGTGGTGACACATGTCTTTAATCCCAGCACTTGGGAGGAAGAGGCAGATGGATCTCTGTGAGTTCAAGGCCAGCCTGGTCTACAAAGTGAGTTGCAGGACAGGCTCAAAAGCTACACAGAGAAACCCTGTCTTTAAAAAATGAAAAATTGCATTGCTGGAACTGCAGTTATGGATAGATGTGAGCCAACACGTGGATGCTAGAAACCTGGCCTATTTCCTCTACGAGAGCAGTAAGTGCTCTTAATGGATGAGCCATCACTTCAGCCCCTCCAGTCATCTCTTAGATATTGTCACAGCCCATCCACTTACAACTTGCACTTTCCCGGCAGCAGAAGACAAGTGTTTCACTTGCAACATGCCCTCTTTCTCCGCAGTGATCAGCATCTTGTCTAGCGGGGCTGTACAAGTCCACCCTGCCATGTCCTCTTTGAACTTGCCCTACTAGCCCCTATAGCTGTATGATCCCATTTCTTGAGATTGCATTGTGTGTGTGTGTGTGTGTGTGTGTGTGTGTGTGTGTTTCTGCTAGTTCTATTTCTCTGAATGACCCTGACAAAGCTCTCAAAGTCTTTGCTCCATTTAACCTGGGATCTCTTTCCGCTGATAAGCACGGGGAGGCAGTCTGTGTCTCCTTCTCAGTTTATCTGCTCTCCGTTCTTTTGAGTACTTGGGAACACTTGAGCTGTCATTACCTCCTTGCTATTAGCTGACAAGGAGGAAAGCACTGTGGATGTCCCACGAAGGGTTTCCCAGTGTCAGGAACAATGTGCCAACACTGTCACATGGAACCACTCTATTGCTGGTTGGTTGATGAGAGTTAGCAATGGCTAAAAAATATACACCTGAGTTCTAACTAATAGAAATAGTGATTGAATAGACAGGTAAACAAGTGAAAGAGAAGACACGGTCTCCGGGTCTAAGGTATTCCAAGTAACTGTGCAGACTGGAGGCTGACCTCAAGGAACTGGGCATTACTCTCTAATTCTTAGGTGTGGGCTGGCTGCACACTGTGATTTCCTTTAAAATAGGGGGCACTTGGGGCTGGAGAGGTGGCTCAGCGGTTAAGAGCACTGTCTGCTCTTCCAGAGAACCCGGGTTCGATTCCCGGCACCCACATGGCAGCTCACGACTGTCTGTAGTTCCAGTTCCAGGCAAGACACCAAGACAAATAGTTAAATAAATAAAGAAGTTTTTAAAAAAATAGGGGGCACTTTGCAGTGGAGAAACTTTCCTCGTGGGAAAAAACATTTAATTATTTGGGCTGCAGAGATGGCTCAGCATTTAAGACCACCACAGTTGGCTCTTTCTTGAGATGGGGCCTCACTATACATCCCTGTCTGGCCTGGAACCCACTGTATGCACTACACTGGCCTCAGACTTACAGAGATCCACCTGCCTCTGCTCCCTGAGTAGTAACATTAAAGGAGTGCAACAATATACCTGCTCCCAAGGACAGTGGTCTTGTTTCTTTTGTTTTTGATACAAAGCCTTATTTTATCACCAAGGTTGGCCTGGAACTATTTAGGCCAGGTATATCTTGTTTTTGAAACAATTTTTCTGCCTCTGCCTCTCAAGTGCTGGGGTTATAAGTGTGTGCCACCATACCTGACATGTTTCTATTTGTGTGTGTGTTTAGCTACTTTTATGTGGAGGGGTGTTCTATCAACATGTCTGTGTACTATGTGCATGCAGTACTCACAGAGACCAGAAGAGGGTGGCAGATCCCTTGGAATTGGAGTTACAGACTCTTGTGAACCAACATGTGGGTTCCAAGCCATCACTCCAACCTCAATAAATAAATGTTTGTTATTTTAATGGAGGAAAGTTTCTCTTCTATAAAGTCCCTCATTGCTCCATACTGTACTATTTGTGTATACTGAAGTCTGTATAACATCTGCTTTGTTCTTTTATAAATTTAAAGCTGTACTAAAAAAGTTAATCTATTAAAATATGTAGACAAAGAACTAACTAGACATTTCTTCAGAGAAGATAGACAATCGACAAGAACATGAAAAAATGACTAACATCACTGAGCTGGGCGCGTGGCACATGCCTGAACTCCAGCTATTCCAGAGATTAAGTCAGGAGTATCACTTGAGCCTAGGAATTTGAGGCCAAATTGAGCACCACCACTCAAAACAAACAAACAACAATGAAAATCAGGAACAAGGGCTGGGGGTGTGGCTCAGGAATAGAGCGGATGCTTAGCAACCACAAAGATCAAGATTTAAACTCCCAAACTATAAAACAAAACAAACAAAAAGCCAAGAGAACCCAGAAGGAGAGAACAGGCCTCTGACCTATATATGCACACACACACACACACACACAGAGAGAGAGAGAGAGAGAGAGAGAGAGAGAGAGAGAGAGAGAGAGAGAGAGAGAGATATTTGGTTGGTTTTTGGAGACAGGGTTTATATGTGTAACAGCAACAGCAGCCCTTGCTATCCTGAAAGACACTCTAGAGACCAGGTTGGCCTCGAACTCACAGAGAAGGCCTCGCCTTCACCTGCCTCCCAGAGTACCCAGATTAAAGGCATATGGCATGTGCCACCACTGCCTAGCCACAAAGTAAAATTTTAAATGTTCAAAAAGAAACATTCAGGAGGCTGAAGCACTAGGACAGCCAAGAGTTCAAATCTGGCCTGGGTCACATAGCAAAGCAAAACAGAAACAGGAGGAGGAGAGGGGACAAGTGTGTGGGTGAGGGCTTACAATGGAAGCCCTCACGATTGGAAGAAGCTGCGGCCTCAACAGAAAACAGTATGAAATAGTACGAAAGTTCCCTGGGGGGAAATCTGTAAGAAAGAATTACAGGGCTGGGGAGATAAGTCAATCAGTAAATGGCACTTGAATCTGATGACCTGCGTTAGCATTCAAAGAATGAGCATGAAAGTCAGACACAGATAATAGTAAAAGAATCCCTAACCCTAGGGCTGATGAGATGGCTCAGAAGTTAAGAACACTGGCTGCTTTTCCAGAAGAACTGATTTTTGATTCCCAGCACCCACCAATTTGCAATTCCAGTTCTGGCAGTGGGGCTTGGAGACTTCAAAAGAAATGAGCCATTTCCAGTGTGCACTCTGCTTCCTATCTGTAAATCAGGATGTGAGCTCTCTCTCTGCTGCTCTCCCGGCCAGTCCTGTCTGCCTGCTGCGCTCCCTGCCATGATGCTGATGAAGGAAGGCTCCTAGCCTTCTGAAACTGTAAGCCCCAAATAAACCCTTCCTTCTCAGTTGCCTAGGTTATGCTGCTTTATCCCAGTGATAGAAGTGCTACCACTATCCCTGATGATTTCAGTTCATTTCCTGAGATGACTCACTTGAAGGGTGGAGAGAACCAGCCCTTGCAAGTTGTCCTTTGATTTACACGTGTGCATCAAGGCGTCTGCACTCTAACACATATGCACATTCGAGCATACACAGACACACAGCAACTTAGTGGTAGAGAGCTTTCTTAGCAAGTCCAATTCCCAGTCCTGGAAAATAAAAAGGCAGGGAAGTAGTAACTGTCAGAAACAGGAGGATAAGACTCAAATGCCTAGAAAACAAAAATAGCAGGACCCCAGGAATGACTGATTACAAGTATATCTGGAGAGTGGAGAAAAAGTCCACATTCCTGTTTTGTGATGAAATCTACATTTGTCACAGCTATTCCTTGATAGCAACAAAGGAAAAGGCTAACTAAGTAGAAAAGACCTTCTTCAAAAGTGTGAATGGGTTCCCAGAACCCAGGGAGAAGTGTGAATGAAGCTAAGATTCCAGGACTAATGCCCCCAAGCATCACAAAAGCTTGACATGCTTTCACCTAGAGGACAGCGGAGAAATTAACTGCTTCTGCTGCTTCAAGAAGTCAACCCTGGGGGCTGGGGAGATGGCTCAGAGGTTAAGAGCACTGGCTGCTCTTCCAGAGGACCTGAGTTCAAGTTCCAGCACCCACATGGCAGCTAACAACTGTCTGTGAGTCCAAAGTTGACACCCTCACACAGTTTACATGCAGGCAAAACACCAATTCACATAAAAATAAAGAGAATGTGGGAGTGGATCAGGACTATCAAGACTAGTTACATGGCAAGACAGCAAAGAGAATCCTCAATTTGGGAAGAAAACTGGCCTGGTCGTCTCTTTGTCCCTGTAAGAAGCCCTAGTTGCCTACATGCAGAATTTGGAGTGTTTTCTTTCACTTTCCATAGGTACAGTTTATTTATTTATTTTTAGATATTTGTTTTACTTTCATAAACCATAGGAACAACATCTCTAGTCCTCTCTCCACTGATTTGTCCAGATCTAAAGAGGAAGGTGTGATGGTTAACCTTTATTGTCAATTACTAGGAGGGGATGGAGAGGTGGGCTAGCAGCTAAGAGCACATACTGCACATACTGCTCTTGCAGAGGACCCATTTCAGGTTCCCAGCAGCCACATCAGACAGCTTACGACCTCCTCTTCCTTCAGCTCCAGGGGATGGGCAACTGCATTCACACATGCACACACACATACAATTACATAGAAAATAAATCTTTAAAAAAAAGAATCACCTAGGAAACATACCTCTGGGCTTCCCTGGAGTTTGTTTCCAGAGACATTTAACTGAGAAAAAGGACCCCTCATGAATGTCTGTCCAGCACCAGCAAGGATCCCATAGGCTGGAGTCTCAGACTGAATAATAGAAAAGACAAAGAGTTGGGTGGTCCCTCACACCTTTAATCCCAGCCCTGAGGAGACAGAGTCAGGTGGGTCTCAGAGCTCTGAGTTCAAGGGCAGTTTGGTTTACAGACCAAGTTCTAGGATGGCCAGGGAGGGCTACACAGAGAAAATCTGTCTTGAAAAACCAAAAAAGAAAAGAGGGAGACCAAAAACAGTTTGTGATGAAGGTCAGTTGATCTAACATACACAAAGGCCTGGGTTAGATCCTCAATATCACATAAATGGAATTTGGTTTGTACAACTGTGATCCGGGCAGTGGGGAAATGGAGGTAGGTCAATAGAAATTCAAGACCAGGCTAGGCCACATGAGATATCTGGGGTGTGGCTCAGTGGGTAAAGTGTTTCTTGTGCAAGTGTGAAGACTGAATCTAGATCTCTAGAACCCATGTAAAAGCCAGGTGGGCATCCCTGTCATCCCAGTGTGTAGGAAGTAAAAACAGGATCTGCAGAGCAAGGGGCCTAGTCTGACTATCTGAATTAGGGAGCTCTGGATTCAAGTGAGAGACTCTGCCTCAAAGTGTAAGGTGAAGAATAATGGAAGAAGATACCCGTCATCAATCTTAGGCCTCTAAACACATATGTTCATACCAGCATGTGCACCCAGGCACACACATGTAAATATATGCATACATATATGGATACAGATATGCTAAATACATACATGCATACATACATACATATCTGGTTAGTTTTCTTGTCAACTTGACATGAACTAGAGATACCTGGGAAGAGAAACTCTCAGCTGAGGAATTGCTCCCATCAGATTGGCTTGGGGGCATGTCTGTGGGACATTTTCTTGACTAATGATTTATGTGGGAGGGCCCAATCTACTGTGGATGGTACCACCCCTAGGCAGGTGGTCCTCAGTTGTGTAAGAAAGCAAGCTGAACAAGCCATGGAGAGCAAGCCTGTGGGCAGCACTCCTCCACAGTCTCTGCTTCAGTTCCTGCCTCCAGGTTCCTGCTTTGAATTCTTGCCCTGGTTTCCCTTGACGATGAGCTGTAATCATAGGCAAAAATAAATAAATGCTTTCCTCACCAACTCTGTTTCATCACAGCAATAGAAACAAACTAGAATAATACATACATTTCTATAAAAGAGTGGTGGGAAGATATTTCCAGTTAACAAAGCACTTGCTGTGCATGGGAACTTGACTCACATCCATCTGGAGCTTCTAAAATCTCAGTCCTGGGTGGTGGTACCTGATTTCCAGGGCTTGTTGTCCATCCAGTCTGTCTGAACTGGTGGGCCACAGCTTCAGTGAGAGTCCCTGTCTCAAAATAAATAAATAAACAAACAAACAAAGGGAGAGCAATTGAAAGGTGCCTCTGACATGGACCTCAGGCCCACCACATTGGTCCCGACACACATACACTCCGCTATACAAACGTGCAGGAAAATACACACACAAAGGAAAGGAAACAAAAGGCCAGAGTAATGGCCCTCATCCATCTATGCTTCCTAATTGAGAAGGCAGTGTGATAATGTGACAGCTGCGGCCACCAAGGCTAGCCTGTTCTCACAGCACACCTTACCCACCGTGATGGACCACATCTTCAAACTGTGAGACAACTAGATCCTCTCTTCCTTTAAGTTGCTTTTGTCAGAATGTTTGTCCAAATAAGAAGATAAAATGATGGGGCTGGAGAGATGGCTCAGTGGTTAAGAGCACCGTCTGCTCCTCCAGAGGATCTGGGTTCGATTCCCAGCACCCACATGGCAGCTAACAACTGTCTGTAGTTCCAGTTCCAGGCAAACACCAAGGCAAATAAATAAATAAAGTTTAAAAAAATTATTAAAAAAAAGAAGATAAAATGACTAATACAACAGTCAAAATTGGCCAGATGCTGGCACACCTTTAATCCGAGCACGTAGGAGGCAAAGGCAGGCAGAGCTCTGAGTTCCAGGCCAGCCTGGTGAACAGAGCTAGTTCTAGGCTACCCAGGGCTACCCAGTAAAAACCTGTATCAAAACAAAACAAATAAACAAAAACCACTATAAAACAAGTAACAAAAAATAGCAAATCTCTGAATGGATGTAATGAGTACTATATTCTTAGATGCCAGAAAGGCTCAGCACTGTTTCCTTAGTGTTCACCGTCCTGGAAGGACTGAAGCCACACTATGGGAACATCTCTAGGCTGAAAGAGCATGAAACACAGGCCTTGAGAAAGGCTTGTTCATATGTGTGTGTGTGTGTGTGTGTATATATTTAAAATCAAACAAGAACAAGGAGCCTTTCGGTCCCTTCTCCAAGGAGCAAAAGATTTTCTCTCTTCTTCCCCTAAGGGAACAGGGTGGCTATTTTTTTGATAAAATGGAATAAAAATTTCCCCTATCTCTTCTTTTTAAGTTTTATTTAGTTATTTGCCTTGGTGTTTGCCTGGAACTGGGAACTGGAACTACAGGCAGTTGTGAGCTTCCATGTGGTTGCTGGGAATCAAACCCCGGTCCTCTGGAAGAACAGTCAGTGCTCTTAACTGCTGAGCCATCTCTCCAGCCCCTCTGCCCTATCTCTTATATGGGTTTTGACACTTAGAAAATTTGTATCTTATCCAGGTGGTGCTGGCTCATACCATTAAAAAATTATTTATTATTTTATGTGAATTGGTGTTTTGCCTGCATATATAGCTGTGTAAGGGTGTCAGATCTTGGTATTACAGACAGTTGTTAGCTGCCATGTGGATGCTGGGAATTGAACTCAGGTCCTCCGGAAGAACAGTCTGTGTTCTTAACCACCAAAGCATCTGTCCAGCCCTTGGCTCATACCTTTAATCCCAGCACTTGAAGGCAGAAGCAGTTGAATCTCTTGAGTTCAAGCCTAGTCTGGTCTACAGAGTGGTCTCCAGGACAACCAGGGATGCACAGAGAAACTCTGTCTAGAAAAATCAAAAAAAGAAAAGGAAACCAAAAAAATCACAAAAGAGCACTTATTTCTCTTGCAGATGACCCAGGTTGAGTTCCTAATACCCACATGGCAGCTCACAACTGTCTGTAACTCCAGTTCCAGGGGATCTAATGCCCTTTTTCTGGCATCTAGGGACATTGTATGCACATGGTATACAGATATACATGCAAGCAAAGCACCTATACACACAGAAAGAAAACAAAAAGACTAGGTATGGTGGCCCACAGCAATAATCCAAGAACTAGGGAGGTAGAGGCAGAAGGCTTACAAGTTCAAAGCAATCAAGTTTGAGGCTAGCTTGGGGTGTATGAAACCATGACCCCAAAACTATAAAAGTAAATGAAATATAATCACTTGGTAAGCAGTCTAGGGAAGAAGAGATGAGCATTCTGGCTTGAGGAGAAGATAGGGAAAAGGCAAGGCTGCTTATGTGAAGTAGCCAGATCTTTTTAGGGAAATGCAATCTGCCTGAGTGATGCCAACTGTGAGTATCAGGAGACGTGGCAGCAGATGCGGCTGCATTAGTAGGAGGAGCTGACACATGGAGGGACTTGTGCGTCAAACTGGATGATGTATAACCACCGAGGGCTTTTCTGCAGGGCATTAGTTTCATTCTGGCTTGTATTTTCGGTAGCCTAAGGTCAAGTGTGGAAGACCACTCAGGTAGTCCCAGGGCTCAGAGATAGAGAGCAGTTGTAATTGGTTAGGACCACAGGGAGCAATGATGAGGTGGAGACGCAGGCTGAATTCCAGAGCTATTTTGATACCTACCATGTGTTCTTCTGGCTCCACACCCTTTCACCTATTTTCAGCACGCAATATGAGGCCTGGTGTGGGGTTTTTTTTTCCTCCATTGATGTAATTTCATGGTCTAGCTCTTCCCTTGGAAGTAGCTGTTAGGATCTTTGGAAATGGGGGTCTCTATTACCATTACTCATCTGTTCATGTAAGGACAAATAATCCAAGATTTTCAGGTGTCAGGTAATTTAGTTTTCTGAACTTGCATTTATTTTCCTCTTTTAAATCCTTGAGTTAAGAATTTGAAGCTCGGGCTGGAGAGATGGCTGAGTGGTTAAGAGCACTCATGGCTCTCCCGGAGGACCAGGGTTCAATTCCCAGCACTCACATGGCAGCTCACAACTGTCTGTAGTTCCAGTTCCAGGCAAACACCAAGGCAAAGAAAGAAAGAAAGAAAGAAAGAAAGAAAGAAAGAAAGAAAGAAAGAAAGAAAGAAAGAAAGAAAGTTAGAAAAAAAGAATTTGATGCTCTGAACATTGTGGAGTTAGACTGTTCTTAGCCTTTTCAGTGCAATATTACCTAAGGTCGCATATGTGGGGAGTTGGGGAGGAGAGATGGCTCAATGGTTAAAATCACAGGCTGCTCTTTCAGAAGGCCCAAGTTCAATTCCCAGCACCCTCATGATGGCTCACAGCCATCTGTAACTTCATCTATCAAGGGCTCTGATATGGGGTATCTTGCCTGGATGTATGTTTGTGCATTGCTTTCATGCCTCGTACCTGCTGAGGCCAGAAGAAGGTATCAGATCCCCTTGAACTAGAGTTACAGATGGTTGTGTGCTGCCATGTAGGTGCTAGGGATCGAACCCAGGGTTCTCTGAAAGAGCAGGAGGAGCTCTTAACTGTTAAGCTATCTCTCTAGCCCCAACTTGTGTGATTCATAAGATGAGGTTTTTTTTCTTTCTGAGACAGGCTTTCTCTGTGTAGCCCTGTGTCATCGGAAGTTTCTTGGTCCCACATCCATTTAGTCCCAAAATAATCACACAAAGGTTTATATTAAATATAAACTGTTTGGTCTATGGTTCAGGCTTATTTCTTGCTAACTCTTACTCTTAAACTAACCCATGATTCTTATCCATGTTTAGCCACAGCACTTGGTATCTTTTTCTCAGTGCAGAATTCTTGTCTGGCATCTTCTGCATCTGGCTAGCATCTACTCTGCTCTTCCTCTTTCCAGAATTCTCCCTGATCACCCCACCTATACTTCCTGTCTGCTTAGCTTCTGGCTAATCAGCATTTTATTAAACCAATATTCACAGTGGCAAATATTTACAGTATACAAAAGCATGGTCAGTCCCACAACAACCCCGGCTGTCCTGGAACTCACTCTGTAGACCAGGCTGGCCTCCAATTTAGAAATCTAGTTTCAGGGCTGGAGAGATGGCTCAGTGGTTAAGAGCACTGGCTGCTCTTCCAGAGGACCTAAGTTTGATTCCTATCATCCACACGGCAACTAACAACTGTCTATAATTCCAAGATCTGACACCCTTACACAGTTATACATGCAGGCAAAAACACCAATTCACATAAAATAAAAATAAAAAAAAGAAAAGAAATCTAGTTTCTCTCCTTCCCAAGTGCTCCCACTAAAGGCTTGACTGAAATTTTGGCAGTTTCTATTCAGGTGTATCCCCAAGTATCCAGATAAGAATAATAAAAAGGCTAATCAGCCTGAACTACTTTTGGGTGCTTGTTCCTTTATGAACAAAAGCAACTTTGGGGCTGTCTTATTTAGGACTTCAATAGCTACAATAAAACACCATGACCAAAAGGCAAGGTGGGGAGAAAAGGGTTTATTAGGCTTACACTCAGCACTATTGTTCATTACTGAAGGAAGTCAGAACAGGAAATCAACAGGGCAGGAACCTGGAGGCAGGAGCTGGTGCTGAGGCCATGGAGGTGGGCTGCTTACTGACTTGTTTCCCATGGCTTGTTCAGCCCGCTTTCCTATAGAGCTCAGCCTTGGATGGCAGCACCCACCATGGGCTGGGCCCTCCCCTATTGATCACTGATTGTTAAAATGTCTGACAGCTGGATCTCATGGAGGCATTTCCTCAGCTGAGGCCCCTTCCTCTCTGATGACTCCAGCTTGTGTCAAGTTGCCACACAAAAGCAGCCAGGATAATGGCTCAGAGAGGGCACTTATTTCAGTTTACAATTTCCTGTTGCAGTCTACCGTTGTGGGGGAATTAAGGCAAGTGAAGTCAAACAAATCTGTCATATCCACAGTAAAAAGCAGAAGGAAACAAATGCACACATATGCACGACCTCTTGCTTGTTCAGCATATAGTGGAGGTCTGGCTTTTCCCTCATCAATTAGCTTAATTAAGGACATCTCCCACAGCCATGCCCACGGGGCAACCCAATGTGGACAGTCCTTCATGGAATTTCTTCACAGGTGATTCTAGATTGCACCATGGTGCTTGCAGATGTCAGGGGTACTTTGTGAGTCCATTTTCTCCTTCCACTGGAGGTTCTGAGGATCTGACCTGGTCATCGAATTTGCATGGTAACTGCTTTTACCCAAATGAACCAACTCTCAGACCCTGAACTGCACATTTTAAAAAGTTAAGATGCCAGAAGTGGTGGTTTTGGCGGTACACGCCTTTAATCCCAGCACTCACAAAGCAGAAGCAGACAGATCTCTGTGAGTTCGAGGCCAGCCTGGTCTACAGAGTGAGTTCCAGGACAGCCAGGGCTACTTAGTGAGATCCTGTTTCAAAAATATGAACCAAGAAGGCTGGAGAGATGGCTCAGTGGTTAAGAGCACTGACTGTTCCTCCGGAGGACCTGAGTTCGATTCCCAGCATCCACATGGCAGCTAACAACTGTCTGTAATTCCAAGATCTGACACCCTTACACAGTTATACATGCAGGCAAAACACCAGTTCACATAAAAATAAAATTAAATATTAAAAAATATGAATCAAGAAGTGATTAAGACAGTCTGATAAGATGTGTTAAGCAGTTAAAGTCTATTTTGGCTAAACTCACGGCCTAGGTTTAATTCCCTGGGACCCACATTGGTGAAAGGAAAGAACGCCCCAAAGTTGCTCTGTAACCTATCCAAGCACACCTTGGCACATGTGTCCCCCTTCCCGCATAAATAAGACACGTAATTCAAATGTTAGGCCAGGAATGGTGAAGTGGTGATGCAGCCTTTTAATCCTAGCACTTGGGAGGCAGAAGCAGGTTGTTATTTTTGAGCCTAAGGCCAGCCTAGTCTATCTACATAGTGAGTTCCAGGACCTTGTCTCAAAAAAAAAAAAAAATTAGTTCTGGGTGTGGAAAGATGACTCAGCAGTTAAAAGAGAGTACAAACTGCCCTTGAGAGGATGGGAGTTTGGAAACAGCCAGGTTCGATTCTTAGCTCATAATCCCCTGTAACTCTAGCAGACACAGTCACAGACACTGCTCATGCCAATCAGACCTAATTAAGAAAAAGCCCAGGTTTAAAGGTTAAAGCGCTCCTGGATGATTTCCCCCACTCCTCCCCCGAGAGGAGAAGGGGAAGAGAGACTGAAAAAAACACCTCTGGTTTGTGGATGCAGTTTAAATACCCTGTGGGAATGGTCTTGGACACCTTTAGGGGAGGAGCTGTGCTTGGCGGGCAGGGTTTGGGGAATAGAGAGGTGGGGGAGGGGGCTAAAGTGGAGCTTCCACCAGAAGCTTTTTTTTTAAATTTTTCTGTTTTTTATTATTTACTTAAAAAAAAAAAAAAAGATGGCATGGCCCTCTCCCAAGAGACGTTAAGATTGAGGGCTGGTTTTTATGCAAACAAACCAAAAGAATAAGCATCAGAATTCCTGAGACATTCTAAAAATGAGAAGTTACAAATATGCCAAAGACAGACCCAAACCTTTTTGTTTAAATAACCAAAGATTAACTGCTAGCGACATACAATCAAAACTTTTTACTTCTACCTAAGGTGTGGGAATCATATAAAAACTAAAATTCACCGTCGGGTTTTAAAGCTAGAATTTGCATTTGGCTATTCAATTTTAATTTTTTTAAAGTGGATTAATTTCCAAGCACAACATAAAAAAGGCCGTATTGTCAGATATACAATTAAAGTATTATAACAGACAGACAACAATGAAAGCAGAAGTAGGCTTCTGGTAGAAAATTCCTTTTGTTGTCAATAAATAGGACCACCTGAGTATGGTTCAGACTCTTCACTTAAGGGCTATCCAGATTAATTGCTAGGAATACTAAATAGCTTTGGCGCCAATCGGTGATGGCTGCGGAGCTGCTGCAGCTGCTGCTTCTTGTCCTGAGGCTTGCTGGTGAATAAAGCGGAACTCTGAGTGCTGTACTTTTTTTGGTTGTTGTTCTTGTTGGTTTTTTTTTTTTTTGGTATTTTTTTTATTCCATTTCTTGGAAGGCAGCCTCTTCGCAGTCTTTTTTGTTTGGATTTGGGAGTTGGAGGGTGGGGTGGGGCGCAGCAGGAATTGGACAGAGAGAAGGATAGAATGGAAGTATGATAGAAAGGAAGTATGTCAGAGTTTTTTGTTTGTTTTCTGATGTTTTTTTTCCCCATCTGAAAAGGAAACATTTTCCTTTAAAGCTGTGGAACTAGAACCATTTCTGAGCAAGGCCTCCCAAATTGCCAAATTGCAAGGTTGAGCTTTGGAAAATAACTGCTGGGGGTGGGAGGACTGTCCTCCTAATAACTGAATCACAGGAGAAAAAAATGATCCCAAATTACTTGATTAAAAAGAATCAAGAACTATTTTTTTAACTTTTTAATCTATGTATATATTTACTTTTTAGAAATTATGTGTATGTGAGTGTGAATCTGCATGTGTGTGCAGACGTCCATGAAGGCTGAGGAGTTGGATCTCCTGGAGCTGACACTACACACAGATCATTATGAGCCACCTGTTACGGATGCTGAGAATTGAATTCTGGTACTACATGCTCTTAACCACTGAGCCATCTTTTCAGGCCACCATCATGCCCCCCCCCCACACACACACACTTTGTTGAAACAGGGCCTTATTTTGTAGCCCAGGCTAACCTGGAACTTGCTACATTGACTAGGTTAGTCTTGAACCCACAGAACCTGCCCTTGTCTCCTGGGTGCAAAGATTAAAAGAGCCCACTACCACATGGGTCTTATTTTTGAGGCAAGATCTCATAGTGTAGCCCAAACTAGACTGAAATTCCCTCCTTTCTGTCTTTGTAGAGTGGCTAGGCTCCAGGCACACACCACTGAACCCAACTATCTAAAGTTTCTTGGATGGTAGTTCCTGTTATTTTTGTGTTGGATTCCTTTATTTCAGTTTAACAACAGAAAAAGGCAACATTTGCCAAGCTTGTTGGCATAAATTTAAGATTTTTAAAAGATATTTTTTGAGACACTGTCTTATTTACACTGTACTCCTGGCTGGCCTTGAATTTGCAATCAACTTCCTACTTCTTTGTCCTTCAATGCTGCAAACACAGATCCTTCTTATCATACTGGCAAGATTTTAAAATGTAAAGCTACTTTTAAAAATACGGCAAAACAGCTGGGAAGTGGTGGCACAGACCTTTAATCCCTGCACTCAGGTGGCAGAGGCAGGTAGGTCTCTGTGAGTTTGAGGCCAGCCTGGCCCACACAGCTCTAGGCCAGACAAGGCCATCACATACAAAGATAACTTGTCTTAAAATACGAAGAACAAAAACAACATCAAGGCAACCTATTGACACATGTGTCCCCCAAGAACTTAACTCAAATTTTACATATATAACAGAAATAGTTACAGCAGCAAAAGATTTTTTTTTTCAGGACAGGTTTCTCTGTATAACAGCTCTGGCTGTCCCAGAACCTGCTCTGTAGACCAGGCCAGCCTTGAACTCACAGAGATTCACCTGCCTCTGTCTTCTGAGTGCTGGGATTAAAGGCCTGTGCCACCAACATCAGATGCTTTTTTTTTTTTTTTTTTTTTGAGACAGGGTTTCTCTGTGTAACAGCCCTGGCTGTCCTGGAACTCACTCTGTAGCCCAGGCTGGCCTTGAGCTCACAGAGATCCACCTGTGTCTGCCTCAACAATTGCTGGGATTAAAGGCATGTGCCACCACCACCTGGTTAACAGAAGATTTTTATTGCACTGAAAGTTTCTTAACTGTGCTCCGACCTCTTTTTCTTGATCACAAAGTGCAAGATGCAGTGCTTTCATAATCTCTCAGCAATGCTAGAAAATGCTTCATTTTATTTGGTAAGACAGTTTTGGAAATACATCTATTAGGACATGCTGAGATAATGTAAATGGTACAGGAATGGTGCTACTGCATTGGTCAATCTAACAGAGGAAATTGCACATTCAGACAAAGGAGACCTTGAATAACAGAAAGCTCTATTTCCAGAGCCCCTTGTTGAATGTTCAATTAGAGCAACCATTGTCCTTCTACATCTGGTTGTTCACAAAAGCCAAATCTGTCCTTTGACTGTTCCATTCTACTGTGAAGTGCTTAGCATGGACACAAAAGCTTAAAAAATAATGGTCATCAGAGCCACCCAGAAAGAAGAACAGCGAAAGCACCATGGAGCACCTGTGCTATTGTCCCCTCCTTTGTCTTCTAGTATAATTTGTCCCCACTGCCACCCTTGTTCTCTACAAGTTTTTTTTCAGCCCCTCTGGAAGGCTTCTCAATGTCACATGACCACTCTCCACCAAAACCTCAGGAGGAGGATAGCGCGTACTTTCTGACACATAGAATCTGGGCTGGAGAGCACTCAAAGCTCCTTTGGATGTTTTTTATTATTATTCTGTATTGGAGGTAGCAATGGGTAAAGTAGTGGGACAGAATGACTCACTCCAGGACTCTGCAGTGAGAGTCTTGTTGGCGCCAATAAATAAACCACAATTCTCTTCTTTAGGGAAGAGTTTGCTCCCACTTGAGAAGAATAGGGAGAGAACCGAGCAGACAATAGCCTCTTATCTATAAGCACAGAAAATAGTGGCACAGGCACACAGTCATAAGAGAAGGTCCAAGTCTCTATTGTGAAATCCCGAGCTCTTCAGTGGATTTTTTTAAGCCTCCCCGCTCCTGCGTTGCAAATGGTTTCAGGCTATAGACTTCGAACATCTTTTTGGACAACATTACAAGGTAGACTTGGATTGAAAGGATGAATCAAGGTTTTGGCATCTCATTTTGTTTTTGTTTTGCTTATTTTTTTCCCCTTGAGAAGGGGCCCACACTGTAGTTCAGTCTAACCTGTAATGCATTTATGTAGCCCTTCCTGGAGGCAGGAGGATCACCTCAACCTCCCAAGTGCTGGGAAGGACCAAGATCAGTCTCAGCTTTGCCTTTATTTTGATGTGCATTTTCATAGTTTTTAGGTCGAGAAACCCAGTAATGATTGAAGAGAAAGAAGCGTTCCTAACTGGCTTTTTGAGGCCTGGTGTCTTTAAAGACCACCGGCCTAGTGGAAAAGTACTTTCCTGGGCAGAGCTCAGTAGGGTGCCTTTCCCAGGCCTCTCGGCTTTTGTTTGGCAGATAGTTACCTTTCATAATAGATCAGCTAGGCTTTCACTGTTACAGCACAGCTATTTTTCCCTTTCACTGTTGTTATTCCAGCTGCTCACTGTTTTCTTCGGAGCAGCCACCAAACAAGAAATTCTCACTTTCCAAGTTCACAGGCTAATATGGCTATACTACCATAAAAACCAGTTTATTTGCTTTTTAAAAATCTTATTCCAATTAAACAAAAAAGGAGGGGGAAGTGAAATGGTTCAGCTGCTGAAGGCTGTGAAGACACTTGCTTTGCAAGCCTGATGTTCAATCCCCAAACATGGAGAGAGGGCTGAGCTTTCCTTTGACTTCCACTAGCTTACTGATGCATGTACAGTGGGGTACACATGCCCACACATGTCATACACGCAACAATAATATATTAAAAAATGATTTCTGGGGCTGGAGTGATGGCTCAGAGGTTAAGAGCACTGATTGTTCTTCCAGAGGACCTGAGTTTGATTCCCAGCCACCACATGGTGGCTCACAACCATCTATGATGACATCTGGTACTCTCTTCTGTATACTGTATGCATAATAAATAAATAAATCTGGAAGAACAGTCAGTGCTCTTAACCTCTGAGCCATCTCTCCAGCCCCATAAATAAATCTAAAAAAAAAAAATAATAATTCCTGGATCTTTCTCTCTGGAAGGCTTCCAGACCAATTTTCTTCATTGTGACTGGTTTCAGAATCCAAAGGGGTTCTAGAATAGAATCCCCACACATTTGGAGAGCCTAGGGTGCTTGTCAATGGATTTCCTTCAGCTTCATTTAAGCTTTGGAGCACTCTTCCAGTGATCACAATGGGAACGCACCTCCCGGCTCCCTCCCGGAGAGACGGTATTGCTCCAAAAAGGGGGTTAAGTTAGTAGATTTCTGGGAATGTTTGTTACAAGGGATAGGAAAGTAGCAAATACAGCATCACTGGTGTGAGAGTGGCAGTGTCTGGAGTTAGAATTGAAGTGCTTGATATATTTACAAATGACTCCAAACTTAGAATTTCTACACATAAAAGAAAAAAGAGAAAGGAGCACAACGCCACCTTCAAGGCTATGCCCAATGGCAGCTGCCATTGTCGGACCTCTCCAGCCGGAGGTGTACGTTCCCTTTCCAGACAGTAGAGTCAAATGTAACTTTATTAAAACAATCCTCTGGATTACTGTTTAGTGACTTTCTGGGTTTACCTAACCAGACTTGAAGTTCCTTGAGGGAAAAGATTTTCGTCTTTTCCAGTTTATGTTTTGTATGTTGCCTTGAATATATAGAGACTTTAGTAAATGTTACTTAATTGGCTGAAGAAGGTAATGACTACTGAAGTTCTTAGATCCAAACCTCCCTGGTGCTATTCTGGGCTGGCTCCTGGACCGATTTTTTCAAGGGATTTTTCTTGCTGAGCTACATGAACCTCACAAAACAATCTAACATTTCCCCCATAGCAGCAAAATGTCTAACAACAACTTGAGAATTTTTTCCAAAATGAGGGAAATCCAGACCAGTTTCCAGTGAGTCAAATAGCTGTCTGACTAGAGGCGTAACCTAACAAGCACCAATCTAGAAGGCCTAAACATCTGCTGGTAAAATCTCAGCTGTCCGTTCTTAAAGCTGAGTGCATTCACCAAGGGTAGCATACTTGGTGGGGGAGGGGCCTGCCGGGTTTATCAAATGAAAGGCCAGTGGCCAGGAGAGTTTGTGTGGAGAACTTTCTTTTTTCACTACACGCTCTGATTCTATGGTGCGAAAGAAATTAATAAAATTATCAGCTATCTCTGCACTCATGTCCAGAGTGTACAGTTTGGTCAGTGATTCCAAGAAACAGAAGCAGCCTTTGAAGATTTATTTATTTTTTACTTTTTATGTCGCCCAGGGACTAGACGGCAAACATTTTTATACTTGCTCACTGATTTTTCTTAGATCAATAAGTTTTTAAACAAAAAGGCGCTAAGAGATCTAACTATAGCCTCTGGTGGCTTGTAATAATTGCTTGCTGATGTGACAAGTTATCTTAAAATTTTCTAGGAACAAAGCAAGAGATATAAATTAATAATATGCCAAAATGTCCGAACGCTGGACTTGAAACCACAGGAGGATCCTAAAAGCTGTTTTGTCAAAGGAAGGCAATTTGGGATTCAATGTAGATGGGTAGTTTAGGCAGATGGCAAATGAAC
Source organism: Sigmodon hispidus (assembly GCA_004025045.1). Taxonomy (NCBI): domain Eukaryota; kingdom Metazoa; phylum Chordata; class Mammalia; order Rodentia; family Cricetidae; genus Sigmodon; species Sigmodon hispidus. Next base: position 54,031 of record PVIH01009839.1, on the reverse strand, counting down.
GCATTTAGCATTTTTGCCTTAAGCTCAATGGCATTCGGGGACCGTAATGATTTGCAGAGCTGTTTGGCTAAACGAAGTCACAACTCAGAATCAGGAATTTTGACGAAAACGAATCATCTTTAACATTTCTGTGGTTGCTTTTGGCATGCAAACTCCCAGCAGGTCCCTGAATAATTGAGCACTTACCCTGTTCGTGTAGACTATTATTCTACCGAATACCACAACGACTTTGAATTTTTGGGCTATATGGTTCAAATCGGACACGTTTGGGTTCACTCAGCCCAGGGAAAGCATCATTCTTTCTCATCAAAGTACTTAAATTCATGGGTGGAGTCCGAATCAAGAAGCATTCAAATCGGAACGGGCTTCCCCATCGTTTTGAATAGTTCCGTCTCTGAAATACTATTATTCGCATTTACTTGCTTAGAGCTGAGACACTGGCCATGTAAACTACCCATTTTCTTACGGATGGAGTTGATTAAACTTTTCTAGATGCGTCTGACGTTCCTGCTAACATCAACAACCACGACCAGGTAAAAGACTACTTTGCCACTTGCCAAAAACAAAAAAAATGTAATCGACGTGCGTTTTTTGCCCTTCCGCCTCGTTCTTAAAAACTTGCAGGCTCTTGCCCCACAGGGTGCCCTTAACCCGGGGTTGCCTTGACAGGGTTGTCGCATGCGCTCTCTATAGTTGTGTTTGTCGCAATGGAACTTGGGCGGAAGGTTACGTAAGAGCAAGAGATTTTGATTACAGTCATTTTGTTGGTAGGCTTGTTACGCGCTACCTCCGCGGGGTACTTGATTATAACAGAAAGTAGTTCCGGCCTGTGTTGTTTCGGTCGAGAAGTCGTCGCCGCCATTTCAAGACAGTGAGAGGTAGATGTCTTAACAAGAGTTCTTAAGATTCGAGTCCAGTATCTGCTGCCGCCCCTTAAACCTTCCCAAAACACTGATAAGGCTGCCGCCCCTTTCTTACTACCTCTAGAACCATTCTTGCCAGTAGTGGCGGCAGTAGAAGTCAATTACCCCCTTGGTCTATCTCAAGAAGCTCCAGATGGCGTCTTCCGTGGGCAACGTGGCCGACAGTACAGGTACCAGTGTCCCATTCTACTTTGGCAGACGTCCCTTTGGGGTCTAGCACCGTCTTGTATTTCTCATCACTTCCTTCCCTTGAACCATCCCTGTTACATCAGTGGCATTGATGAACTCTCTTGAGTTCTAGTGCCACCTGATCGGGTTTGGTGCCGTCGTGCGTTCCGTTAAACATTCCCTGGTTGCTTGCTTGTGTTTTGCTTGCTTTGGGGCTTTTTCATTGTTGTTTTATCCCATCCGTGTTCTACCTTCTCTCTCGGGACGCTTTTAGCACACGTGCGCGCTTAGAATGTCTTGGAATGGGCTGCATTGGAATCCCTGCTCTTTCCGTCTCCATCGCAACTGCTTTCCCTCAATTCCATCTCGTCACTCCTCCGCCCCCTTGCACTCCCCCTCCCCCCAAGCCTTTCCCCTGGCCACATTTAGTCCCCCTTCTGCCAGTCTGGGGCGGGGGTGCTATTTTGATGTAGTCCTAGCCTCACTTTGCATCAGGCAAAGACTAGCAAAAGCTCTTTGGTGTGCTTCCAAGTAACCTCGAGTAGAGGGGACCTTGAGTCCGCACGCCAGCTGGCCAGTGCAATCTCCTGTTTTTGGGTTGAGCGGCCCCGGTTTACTTTGGAAATTTCCAGAGATTCTCTTAGCCATCGCCCTATTGCACCCGCTGTCCCGGTCCTGAGTTTCCCACCCGTCGGCCCTCCCTGCTCGTGGCAACCACACCCTTCCCTTGCAGCTGTGTGCCAGCCCGACGGTGGTTTCCTATCCTTCGGGAAGAAACCACCTCGGTGCCTTGCTTGGCACTGACCACCCTGCCCGCTCAGTTCTCTCTCTTTGTTTTACTTTCTCAGTGTATTCCTCCGCCGCCGCCTCTGGGTTTTCATCCCCATTCTTTAGTCCAGTTATCTCTTTATTCATAGGGTGTGTATTTTTTTTTTTTAAGTTTCCATTCTTGCTTGAAGAGTTTGTAAAGCACCTGGAGTGTAGCTGCAGAAGTGCAAAGCGATTGCCCCTTTTCGACAATTCATTCCCAAGCCTTCGCTATTGAAAATTAATAATAAAAAAAAAACAACCAAATTGTAGGAGTGTCCTTCAATTGCCTTTCCAGATTGAGGCTATTTGGGGCTAGAGGGAGTGAGGGACCGGGCTGCGGTTCTAAGGTTTCCAAGAGGATATTGTTTGTTGGTTTTTTTCGCAGTTGTTGTGTGTCAAGGTTTTAGTTACTGGTTTTGGACACTGTGCGATAAATGGATGAATTTTCAATAGTATCTCATCCGTAATTGACGGGAATGGGATTGATAAAAATTAGTCTAATCCCCGCCTTCCCGTTTTCCCACAGTGGCTTTCAAAGATTTAAGATTCCGTTTAGATTTTTATAAGAGGTTGCTCTTTTCTGACTTGTTAACTTTATTTGAGGAAATGGCCATTTCCAGTATTAAAAGAGCAGATAAGCGACTTGGAAAAGTGCCGACAAGTAATGTGCTAAATTTAGGAGCTAGAAAGTGCTGCATTTTTGTTTCAAATGTAATTTTCTGATTTATCTTAAAGCTCCGTTCTCAGATTTGGACTCAAATCTTCCCGGTCTTTGTTTTTGTGGTCAGCTGTGCATTGTTAGGAAAATGCTTTCTAGGGTGTTCAGAGCATTCATTAGCTCTGATATGGGGAAGCTTGGCTTAAATTTGAGCTTGTTGTCTCCATGACCTTGGTAAAATTATGTACTGGGTCTGTGGTTTCCCATTCTATAACCATCTAGACTAGAGAATGTTATGGTTGTATTCCTACTGTATCACTATTGAGAGAAATGTTTGCAGCTGAGCCTTAGGCATGCACCTGGGCTTTCATCTTTTCATTATGTGTCCAGACCAAGTCGCACAAAACACAAGTATTTTTGTCTTTTATTGTTATATTTTACCCAGTGTTTTATGTTGTAGCATTTTAAAACTATCGCAATGGTAGGTTTCCTGGATATTGTACAGGATTGTTTTCAGTGTCCTAATCCTTCGGTGAGAGCAAGGAACACAGCGGAAAATGTTAGCGCTAAGGCAGCGTGGGTGGAATTTAGCAATTTGGTCTCCTTGTGAGTTGTTGCCTGTAGAAGAGCAACCTTTGTTTGGTGAACCTATTAAATGCTTTAGCTCTTGACACATACTCGTCTTGTTTAAATCAGCTGCTTTAAAAGTGAAAGGAACACTTTGACTTTCAGTTGTTTTCCCTAGGCTTATTTTTATTGCAAAAAATAAGGCTGTAAAACTCACAATAGAAGGAGTTATGGGGACACCTGGGTAACCTACACTGAGAAAGTGTTAGAATACTCCACTCTTTACAAACTCAACTTGAAATGTAGGATGAAATATTGTTAACACTAGGTTATTCTGACAAGGCTTTATAACTTTTGCAGATTTATTTAATGTTTTGTGTCAGTATGCTTAGCTTAGTGACTGTATGTATGATTTATAGTTTAAACTACTACAAAATTAAAAGAATCATTTGAAAGTAAATATTACTGTGGTTTAGAAAAGAAAGCTTTAGTAATGGGTAAATTTGAAGAGATCACTTCTGTAGATTGGGGCTTTAAATAATATGCAGAACACTCTCGTGCTTTACATAGTTTCAAGCATTTTCATCTTTAAGTTTAATTTACCATATTTTTACATCTTTTTTTGGTTTGCGTTTCTAACTTTTTGTTTTCCCCCCCCTTCCCTCAAATGTTTTGATGATTCTCCAGAACCAACGAAACGTATGCTTTCCTTCCAAGGGTTAGCTGAGTTGGCACATCGAGAATATCAGGCAGGAGATTTTGAGGCAGCTGAGAGACACTGCATGCAGCTCTGGAGACAAGAGCCTGACAATACTGGTGTCCTTTTATTACTTTCATCTATACACTTCCAGTGTCGAAGGCTGGACAGGTAGGAGATGTTGGGGTTACCTGCCTCTGGGTGCTGAGCTTAAGAAAAGATAACTAAATATTTGACCTTGAGAGTTTTCCAGTGGTGGGTTTCATCTGAGCCATCAACACACACAACACAGGCGTTCACCTCTGCTCACTTTTGACATGCCTAGCTGCTGGTTTTTCTCCCTCCTTTTGTGGGGGTGAGCATATTATTACTATGACTATGTTTTTCTCCCTAGATTTTATTACTTGGGGCTGCTGCTTTATTTTCAGATAATTCTTAGTATACATCTGAGCATCCAGACCTGTCAGCTTGAGGGACCCTGGTAGGAGGGGCATATGTAGTTCAAGTTGCAAATACCCTCATTAAATTGTTGCTTCTTTTAGCTAATCATTTGGATTAGTCAAAAGAGAAGAATTTGTACTTTAGATCTTTTAGTAAATTATCATTTTGGCACACCTAGGCATTGAAAATGAGTGTCATTAAATCTTAACAACAAATGGAAAATGAGATTCATGTACATAGCATTTTTATTCTTGATCTTAATGATCACATTATACAATGTGGCAGTTTGTTAATAGACTCTAAGAAGAATTTTCTTACATAAGAACCAGCTTTCCTTTGAAATATGGATAAGTTTTAGTTTTCAAACTTTCCTGGTACATGCTGGTTAAAGGATAATATTCTATAGCACAGAATTTTCAGGTACTGTTATGTTTGCATATGAGCTATGCCTGCTTTTTTCTAACATGTATATCCTTGCATCAACAATTTCCACAGATCTGCTCACTTTAGCACCTTGGCAATTAAACAGAATCCTCTTCTAGCAGAAGCCTATTCGAATTTGGGGAATGTGTACAAGGAAAGAGGGCAGTTGCAAGAAGCAATTGAGCATTATCGACATGCCTTGCGCCTCAAGCCTGATTTCATTGATGGTTATATTAACTTGGCAGCAGCCTTGGTAGCAGCAGGTGACATGGAAGGAGCAGTACAAGCCTATGTCTCTGCTCTTCAGTACAATCCTGTAAGTAAAAGCTTATCAGTTGTTTTCCCTTCACAGCAATCCCGAAAACAAACATCATTTGATACTTTGGACAATAGTTTTTTTCATGAAAGAATGTCAAGAGTTTGTGATATGTTTAATATGTTATGTACTTGAAATGATGAAATTGGTTTGATTTGGTCTGCATGACATTAAAAAAATAAACCCTATTTAAAAAGTTAAATAGCATAAAAATTATCCTTACCCAAAAACTACGTTCTTTTGATAATGCTAATAAAACAGGAGACACATGTTTTTGGTGCTATTTTTAGTGAACTGTAGGTAAATTCTGGTGAGTGTTTACAACATTCCTTGATTTTTCAAGGAATGCTGGGTAAAAGATAATCTGTAATATAAAATGGTGTTTTAAAAGTTGCTAGTATATTAGTGAAAACTAGACTACAAAATGATCTCAATAAACCCCCTCCCCCAATATTGTTAGCAGTAGTAGAATTAAGCCAATGGCACATCAGGGGCAGACTTTGCATTAGTTCTTCAGTTCTTTTTTAATCTAAGTTGCATGTGTTTTCAGGGAGCAATTGTATCCTGGATGACAGGCATTAAGCTTATACTGTATTATAGTCTGAGAAAAATCAAAATACAGTATGTGAAACAAAAAATTTTAAATAAAATACAGGGATGTAAAACTTGCCCTACAAACTGTTGATGTAACTAAGGGAAAGTGGCTGGAAACTTTTAAGAGATAAGTGTTAGGAACTTCGAGGTGGGTCTTGGCAGCATCAGCATATATTTGAGCTTACATCAACATTGACTTTGCAACCACCCTGGAAGTGCTTAATCATTAACTGGTACAGCTGCTCAGATACTGCTGCTTAGGATAAAAGTCTTTCTGAATCTTTACCATGAAGAGGATGGCATTATTTCCAACTTTACCAATAATAAAAACCCCAAACAGACTGAGGGCTATGTAATTTTCGTGAGATCACAGTAGCTAGCAATGGTGAAGTGGTTGTTGGAACTTGAACAAGAAGTGAAGGCCAACAAGGCCTTCTGTGGCCAAAGGTAGCCCTGGTATATAGCCTGGAAACCATTCCTGCCTATATCCAATCTGCCTGAATTTTGACTTCAGTTTTATGATTTAGCAAATCAAAGCTTATTTTAATTTGCTAAAGCTTTGTGATTATTTTTCATCTTAATATCTTTTAAATGATTATTTTTAAAGTTGAAAATTTAAAAATTTCTATGGCTTTTATTTTTTTAAAAAACTTTATTTTATTTATTTATTTGCCTTGGTGTTTGCCTGGAACTGGAACTACAGACAGTTGTTAGCTGCCATGTGGGTGCTGGGAATCGAGCCCGGGTCCTCTGGAAGAGCAGACGGTGCTCTTAATCGCTGAGCCATCTCTCCAGCCCGGCTTTTATTTTTTAAAAAGATAATCACTATATGGAATGGCTGTTTTAACTGGTCATTGAGTTTGGGTCTGGCCCAGTTGTTCGCCAGAATGACTACCTTAGTTTAGCTATATGTTGCTTTTATTTCTGAATTCATTACAATAAATGTTTTTTTCATTGCATTTCAAATCTTTGAGAAATTGCATAGGCTTGCAGATCATAAAAGTAATTTCTTACATATTTTTTCATAGGTAGTCAGAGTATATTCGAAATTAGAGTGCATTTGTAATTTTTATTGCAGTATCATCTAGTTACTAACAAGTTTTAGGTGGCTAACCTTGAATGGGCTGCCTGTGGGGCTTGGACTTGATTCTTCCTAAGGCCCAGGATAGTACATTCTTTGCCCTCAGTAATCAGGTTTATCCTTTACTTGTTGACTGTGTAAACTCAATTTGGCTCTCTTGCATAGTTGTAACCTTGGTTAACTATTTGTTTATTTTGACATTGGGGTTTTTTTTTTTTGTAGCCTAGGTGGCCTCTTATCAATAAGTAGCTGAGGATGACCTTGAACTTCTGATTTCCCAGCTCCTCAAGTGCTTGAGATTATAGAAATGTACCACAATGCCCAGTTTCTATGGTACCCTGGATTAAAAACCAGGATTCCCATGCATGGTAGATAAGCATCAGAGCTAGATCTGCAGCCCTGGCTTAGGTTTTTAGTTGCTTGTCTGTGTAGCAGAGCATTACCTTTGCTGACAGTATGCCATAGGATTATATTGAAAAGGGAAAATTAAAGTGAGAAACAAACCCATGCTCCTATCTAAATATATACTATGCATAGTTTGTATTGTTAAGTATCTAACCTATTAACAGCAAACTTAGCATTGTATACTTCCAAAGCAAGATAGCCCTAAAACAATGAGTTTACTTCTTAATGGTGTCAGTGTGTCCTCACCTGGTTTGCTCTCTCTCTCTTTCTCTTTAAAGATTTATTTACCTATTTATTTATTATGAATACAGTGTTGTGCTTGCATGCCAGAAGAGGGCACCCGACTCATTATAGATAGTTGTGAACCATATGTGGTTGCTGGAACTCAGGTCTTCTGGAAGAGGTCTTAACCTCTGAACCATCTCTCCAGCCCAAGATTTATTTACTTGTTATAGATTCATTTACTTATGTTCTGCCTGCATGGATGTGCACATGACAGAAGAGGGCGCCAGATTCTACTGTAGATGATTGTGAGCCACCATGTGGTTGCTGAGAATTGACTCAGGTCCTCTTAACCTCAGAGCCATCTTTACAGCCCTGGCTCTGTTTCATGTAAGGAGAGATGCTACTTTATTTCTCTGTTTTTAACAGTAAGGATAAAGGAGTTGAGCGAACTTCCTTGATTTCATTTAAATACAGCACAGTGGTTGTCTTTTAAGTTTTCAGTGTAGCTAATGCTAACTAGATAAAACTTCCTGTCAGATGCCTGTTGACAGTTGAGCTCTGCCAGTCAGTATTTTGGGTCTGTTCCTTACAGTGTGTTCTTTGTGCTACTATAGCATGGGCTGGAATTGTAGGTACAGTTGGCAGTCTGAAAATCAGCTGGAGAAACTCAGAATATTTTGATTTTTTTTTTTGTAGCAGTGAAAAATTAAAATGTTAAGTTTATCTTATTTTCAGCAGTGCTTTTCTTGTAAGTTTATTGATGTGTCAGTTTAAAAGTTACTGTGTGAGTATTACAGAAGTTGTTGAGATAGAGCTGTTTTATATTTTTCTATTTGGAGCTGTCTTCGGTAATGTTCTATGGCTTAATCCATTTGCCGAACCTTTAGCTTGTCCTATTTTAAGACATTTCTTCTGGTCTTCTTTTCCATGCTGGCTCCTTAGAATTGCCGGTACTTGGCACTCCCTTTACGAATTATGCACACAGTTCTTTGTGTGATACCTGTGAGTCTGAGAGTATAAGTTGTTAAGAAGTTGTTTCTGTTGGATGGTAGATGACAGTGCTGAGAGCGAGGGACTTTCTATTATGTTGATTTTGTGTTGGGAGAGTCCCAGATACTAAACTATTAGTAAACTTTCCATTTCTATTTCTCTCCACTCTGCTTTTTGTTAAGGTTGTCTGGAAAGGATCACATTTAAATATTCAAGTGCTTATTGTCTACAGTGCTTGGTGAGGAGTTGGGAAATGTGTTCTGGAGGTGTTATCATGTGAGACAGACCTGACCCATAAAGGAAAAAAAAAGATGTAAGCTCCTTGGGTGATTATTGTTGGAGAGTATTAATCAGAAGACTCCCTTGAGAGGGTGCTTAGAACCTAAGCATTCTGTAGGAAGGTAAACAGCAAGTAGACTTCCCAGGCTGAAGTGGCGAGTCAAGTAGTACCGAGAAGTGAGTATAGTAGAGCAGAGTCAATTGGAAGATTGCAGAAGAATAGAGGCTTCAGAGTTTGAATTTAATTTGAGAGGCAGTTGAGAAGCACTGTAGGTTTTTATCAGCCTGATTTTCCTCAGTCTGTGCCTATGTAGAGGGATGTTAAGGAGGTCCAGAGGTGGAACATTAAGAGGGAAGTAGGGAAGCCATTGTTACACTAGGCAACAATAGCTACACAGGAGCCCTTAGTTCTGCTTCCTTTAGTCATGCCGACTTTTCCTTGTTTTTGGTGCCCTATTCCTTTGTTAAGTCTCTACTCAGCTATGAAGGCCCAGAGTGTGTATGACTAGTTTATTTTCCTTAGTTTTAGGTATATTATTAAGTGAGTGTTTTCATAAACATTAACCAGGGATGAATACAATGAGCCAGGTTTAAAGTGATAACTCTTAGCAGGTGCTGTTTTGATTTCACAGATTAGGTAGAGTTTGCCCCAGGGTTTTGAGTGGACTTTTGGAGAATTGTAATGTCCCTGTATTTTGCAGACATTTAAATGTTTCTAAGTGTGTGTATATACATGACTGTATGTGTGTAGATTTGGATTTCATGATTATCTTTTGTTTTGGTTTTTAAATATTGTTATGATTATGTATATGTATGTTATATCTGTGCACATGGAGGCTCGAAGGAGATGTTAGATCTTCTGGGGCAGGTTTGTAGCTGCCTAATATGGGTGCTACGATTGAACTCAGATCCTCTGGAAGATTAGCATGTGCTCTTAATCATTGAGCCATTTCTCTAGCCCTATTTAGGCATATTTGAAACTGAGTCTCACTTAGTCTGGGCTGGCCTTGAACTAAGTAGTCTGGGCTGGCCTTGAACTAAGTAGCTGAGAACGACCTTCAAGTCTTGACTATCCTGCTCCCACCTCCCAAGTGGGATTATTAACATGTGCCATCATGCTAGCTGAAAAGAGTTGATTTGTTGGTTTTTAGGGTACTACGCATTGAACTCAGGGCCTTTATATTCTAGGCAAGTGTTCTTCCTCGGGCCTCTGTTCTCACTCTTCCTAGGTCTCCGTATCGTAGGATGTGTGTTTTGCCTTTTCCTAAAGTGGACTTATTATTTTACTGTAATTTTGGAAGGTATTTATATTCTCTTTTTTTACAGCACTGGAGATCAAACCTAAGGCTTTTGGCATGCTAGTTATTTTTTCTACTAACTGACCTACATTGCCATTCTGTAAGATAATCTATTTTTATTGTAGAAGGTTGTGATGACTCTAGATGATATAACTAAATATAGATAATCCTCCATCTAAAAGTTCATAGAAACTAGCTGGTAAAATTATGTAACAGTGGGTAAAAATATATAGGTGGGGGCTGGAGAGATGGCTCAGCAAGCAGTTAAAGAGCACATTCTGCTCTTCTAGAGGACTCAGTTTCAAATCCCAGTACCCGGCGGGCAGCTCACAGGAACTCCAGCTCCAGAAGAATACAATACCTCTAGTCTCTGAGAGTACCTGCACTGGTGTGCACACCCTCACACTTGAAATTAAAAATAGTAAAAATTAACTACAGCCATTAGTCACTTAGTTAGTGTGGTATTTCTGATTTTTGTGGTTCAGAACAGCCATAGAAACTGGTGAAAGTCTAAAGAGAGATAACATACCCACTAAAAAGTGGTAGAGGGAGCTTGTGTAAGCAGATTGGGTTATTTAGAACTAGTCTACCAAACAGAGGGCTACCTTTTAAGGTTCAGAGGAGGAAACCTACACAAAGTAGATAGATAGCAAGATTATCGAATTCATTATTTCTCAGAATACAAGTAAGATTTCAAAATGCTTAGACTAATTACAGAAGGTGATAATAAGATTAATGGTACCTGTGAGTTGTTTTCATGTTTTATTTATTTCTGTATTCAAGTATTTATCTATTTAGAGTCAGAGTCTTCTGTAGTGCATCTTGTCCTATGATATAACTGGGTGCGGGGCTAGGGGTATGAAATCCATCATGACAGTCTTCCTGCCTCAGTTTCCCAAGTGCTAGGATTACAGGTGTGTGTTACTGTGCCCCGAAATGAGATATGTTGAGGATTACTATGTTTAAAGGCCACTAGAAGAGAATCATACTCTTCTGAAGCATCAGTCATTGTTTGAGGGACAGCACTCTCAGGTGGATTGTGGATTTGTCCCATTTCAGCTGGCTATTACCTTATTGGCAGACTTTTGGTTGATCAATGGATGACAGTAAACAATGCAGAGGCAATATATTAGTAAAACTAACCAATTTTGGAAACCATTATACAGTTACTGGGAGAATAATACACATGATAATTCTTCAGAATATTTAATAAAATTTCACTTTATAGGATTTAATTTAAGGTTCTTTCACCCATATAACAGTTTGGGATGACAAATGTGCCTCATAGTGCCATTATCTCTGTGTTAATTGACTGATAGATTCCACTGACAAAAGCAGGTTATGCAAATAAAAAATGAAGCTTACCATTGTTTGAGAGTGTCATGCTGATGCACGGACTGGAGAGTCAGAGGACTTAGCAACACAATTGAGCTGCTAATAAAACACAGTGTCAACTGCTTTTCATTATTCACCCACTCAGCTCTGATGGCACTTAATACTAATGAGTAATCTAGTGGCAGGTGGCAGGATTGAGGCTGTGGTTGGATGGTAATCCATCTGCCTAGGCAGGAAATGAAGTCAACATTTCTAAATAAGCCTGAGAGCGAAAGGGTATGTTTGTTGACAGGTAATCACTTGCTAAGTGCAGCACTGTTTTTCCCACTGTGGAAAATTTCTGGTCCTTGATACAGGAGTGATTCATCATAACCTTGAATAAATATTCAGTTATTTTTTCCCCAACATGTGACCTTTGGAGAGGAGAGAGGCTCTGCAAAGGTCCTGTAGTCTTGTGTTTGAAACTGATGAGGCCAAATGCATTTGAAAGGATGTTAGACAATAGATCTTCCAGCCAGCTTCCAGCTGATAGCAAAAATAGTATTTATACCAAGCAAGAGAAATAAATTCTGTAAATGTTTTATAAGTTCAGGTTAGATTTTTCACCATCAGGTTACTTTTGTGTTTTTTGGGAATTAGAAGATGAGGTCTTGTGGGCCTGTGCTTACGTCCGTCAAGTGCTGCTTTTAATTGATAATAAAATGACAGAACTCGATGTGTAGAAGTGATGGGATGTTATTGATGAGAAAACAGTATGATTAATGACACTATCTTTGGGTTTCTAGGATTTGTACTGTGTTCGCAGTGACCTGGGGAACCTGCTCAAAGCCCTGGGTCGCTTGGAAGAAGCCAAGGTAGGTGTTTGCTAGAACATTTAAGCATTAGTTATGAAAACCTGTACCTTTTGCCAAGTCTTCAACTCTTCATTGAGCTATCTTCACAAGGTAGTCCTATGAACCAGGAAAGCTGTGGGCATGACTTGCCTCAGACTAGAGCAGGACCAGGCTTTGGCATATCTATTCTAAATCTGGGGGTAAAGCAAGAACTTGAGCATTGTGGAGCCTTTCTGCTGAGCTAGATCATCTTTATAACAATGGGCTCGGTCATGATCTTACGTGGGAATCAATAACATTCCTTCAAATCTGAGGCTTGCCTGCTAGTGACAAGCAGAGTGCCTGTGATTTGGCTCAAGACGCCTATATGATGCAGGTGCCATTGAAAACGCTGCTCTTCTAAGTCCTTTGTGGCTTGTAAGTGGAGAAGAATTTCATCCAAATATTACCCTGTAATACTGGCATTTAAAATTCTTATTTAACCTTCCTCCCTTCATCTTCCTTTCCCTTTTTACAGTGGAAGAAAGGCTGTTAAAATATTGCAAATTAATAATTGGAACCTCCTGCCCCTCTTATCCCCACTTTCTCCCCAAATTCCTTTCTCCTCTTTTCCCAATCCTAATTGTCTACCTTCTTTTTCTTCCTCACTTCCTTCTTTTATTCCTTCCCACCCACCTCCTTAAAAAAAAATTAGAAGGACAAAGCTGGTTTGTTTGGGAAATGGACTGATCGAAAGAAAACTTGCCAAAGTGGAAAGGTGGCTTTTAGCATTCTGTGTTTCCAAATAATGAATTTGAACACCAGGTTGGGTTAATTAAAGCTTTTGGTATAATTTACAATTAAATTTATAAATGCAGTTGTCTTGTTACAAGCCACCTTACGCAATCGCGCTGCAGGGGTGAGGAGTGGGGAGAAACCAGAATGCTTCTGAAACTCCCACCTGTTGCTCTGAGCCCCACGCGCATGCTAATGCGTGGAGTGTATGCGCAGCGTAGCTGTCTGTTTGCTCATCCAGGGAGGGAGAAGGCTTTTCAGCACCACCTAATGGTAAAGGCACTAGTTTTAAGTGCAAAACTCTTAAATTCTGCCAACACTATGGATTAACCTTCTGTAGGTTTCCAGCTATGTTGATTTCAATCTTAGCAGATAAAGCAATTGGTAATTTCTAGAACAAATATCTGATACGCTCCTATCAATTGTCACCCCACCAAGCGGACAGCTAACAATAATTGCACTTCACTGCAGCTTTAGACATCGGTTTAGGCTGAGACGTTGCGCCTGCCTTAGGTTGCTGACTTCTTTATTTCAGAGCTCTGGAGACACCTAGTTTGAAAAATGTCATTCTGTTTTTTTTTGGTTCTTTTTTTTTTTTGTTTTTGGTTTTTTATTTTTGTGAGAACTTAGTAAACCAGAAAATACTCTTGAGTGAAATGCAATGTATTTCTTTTGTAATCAGTGCATTTGAAAATTCAAGCCAGCATATATTCCTAGTAGATGGCAGCAAAATTAAGTTGTCTTTGTAGAAAATGAAGAGCCTTTCTTCCAGCAAAAATCCCTGCTGTATGCAATATCCCTGATTAACCCTCTCCCTTCTGCATGTTTCCCATGTTACAGACTTGAGACTGTCCTCATTCCCATATGTAATAGACATCCAAAGAATTTCAATTGCTTTGTTGAACTTTTACTAATGATCTTGTTTTTATTTTCTCTCTTGTTTTTGGTTTTTCACCATTGATATTGTATTTAGAAGGTTTCAGGTGGGTGAAACCTCCTATTCCATGCGTAAGGTGCCTCGCTGAAGGGAGCTCGAGGCCTGGATCTAGGGCAGACACACAACCTCCTCCTCCTCTTCCAGCAAGGAACGCACCGAAAAGTCACATGATGAGAAATATGGTAACGGGTTTGTAACTGCCACAGCAAAACAATTTGCCTCCATGCCTGAATCTTCTGTCTTGTGGCTTCAGAAACAGCTTAAAATAATTTTATTTACAAGCAAGTTATGTAAAAGAATGTTTTATACTATATAGCCACAATTCTGTCAAAAAATAAGTAAAAGTTAATTAAGATATTAAAATTATTAGATAATTTACTAGTAAAAGCTTCTAACTCTTCTCGTTGTTCATTTTTTTTCCTTTTTCTTCTTTGTTTGGATTGCAGCATTCTGCTCTTCTGATGATGCGCTGTGACCCTGCAGTAGCGCAAAGGCTGCGCAGCGTTAATGCGCATTGCGTGCGAATGAGCCCCTGTGAACGGTTGACTAGATGAGTAATCTGATTGACTGGCTCTCTCAGTCCTATTCTGTAGCCTTTTTGGATAAAATTGGGTTTTAACGTACCTTGAGTCCAACTAATCTCATTAAGCAAATATTCTCTATGGGCCTGTCTAGTAGATTAATGGATCTGGTTGGCCGTTTGCTGCGTCTAGGGGTGTTCTATGTAGCGCAGCAGTTCGCAGCGATTGCGCAGTGCGATGCTGTTAGGTGGCGCCGGCGATGTTTGCGCTCGCATTACAGGGACCTCAACCTAGGTGCAATCCTGTCATGTGAGGTTTTATTTTCTTCCTCAGAAGAGAGGCATGTGTTGTGAGTCTGAAAACTTAAAGCCTAAATGATGATGACTGACTTGACAAAAACATTTTTGTATGTCTCAGTAGCTTAGTTTTGATCTTAAGGAAAAACATTATAGTGAGCAGCATTTCATTTCTCTCAGCTTTTTAGTTTTTCTAATAAAATCCATGATGAGAGATTGAAGGCTTGGGGGAAGTTGTGTAGGAAAGAAACCTTGTTGCTTGCTTTGTTTCCTCTGCCCCCTCCAGCTCACTTTTGAGCTGAGGAGGATCTCAAATTTATGACCCTCATGCCTCCATCTCCCAAGTGCTCGGATTATGGCCTGTGCTCCCATACCCAGTTTAAGAAACTTGTTTTCTATTTTCTGGTTTTATTTGATTATAAAATTGGGGTATTTTTGTTGTTGTTTGTTTGATTTGTTTTTTTTTTTTTGTTTTTTTGTTTTTCCATTTTGCAGAACACATTTTGGGAAATGTGGGCTTGGGAAATTTAGACTTAGTGATCCCCTGTTGGGCATCCCGTCTCTAGAGCCTGTAGGTAGATAAGAGGGATATAGCATTAGTGTTTAGCAGCACCCAACCTCCCAGATGAGTGCCGGGATGAGGATTACTCTTTGGTTGGCAGAACTGAACATGGTGGTTTGCACTTGGGTTCTGGTGGCGCAGGCGCAGGAGAAGCCAGCTGTGGCAGCGCATTAGTTTTGGCGCAAGCGAGCCTATGCTGCAGGGTCACTTTTGGCTGGTCAGAGAAGAAATAATGATATCACCTTCTTCCCCTTCCCCAATCTTTTTTTTTTTCCCTTTACAAATTTTCCCCTTTCCCCTTATCTCCTTCCCCTCTCGTCTTCTTTCATTAAACCCTCCTAAGGCATGTTATTTGAAAGCAATTGAGACGCAACCAAACTTTGCAGTAGCCTGGAGTAATCTCGGCTGTGTTTTCAATGCACAAGGGGAGATTTGGCTGGCAATTCATCACTTTGAAAAGGTTAGTCATTAATAATTGATATTTATGAAATGTTTATTGTACAGAACATTCTTACTAGAATAAAACAGTAGGCATTTACTTAACTAGTTATGTAATTTTTATTCCCTTGACAGTATCACAGCATTTGCAGGTGGTATATAATATGGCAGGTTTTGAAATTTGTACGGAGATTATACTTTAGTTATTGAAAATGCTTTTTTTATTTGTTATCATCATTAGGTGTTTTGTTTTGAGAGGTCTCACTCTGTATAGAATGACTTGAAACTTTACTACGTGGCTCAGGTTGGCCTTCAACTTAGTGGCAATCCTCTTAAGCCTCTTGAATGCGCAGGTAAACGGCCCCATCTGGTTTTAAAATGCCTTTTTTTCCCTCAAAACAAATAAGGTATTATTGAGAGTGAATAATGGGCTATAGAGGGATATACTGAAGAATGACACAGATGACCACATGAGGGAGAGTACTGGAGGGTTCAGTGTGTCCTGATGAAAAAGCGGATTACATTGGTAATAGGAAATAACACAGCATTGTCTGGAATAACTTGTCATACCAGAAAGCAAGGAAGTATTTATTTACTTATTCATACACTTGTCTTTCTTTTTTTCTCTTCTTTTTTTAAAGGGTCTCATAGCTAAGGAATGCTTTGAGTTCAACACTTTAAAGACTTGTTTATTTTTAAGCATGTTAGAGTTTACCTCAAAGTATGTCTGTCACCATGTGTGTACAGTGCAGGGGCACTGGAGCACGAGTTATAGATGATTGTAAGCCAACATGTGGGTGCTGGGAACTGAACCAGGGTTCTCTGCAAAAGCAGCTATTGCTCTTAACTACTGAGCCATCTCACCAACACCAAACCTTAAACTCTTAATCCTGTCTTAGCCTCACAGCACTGGTGTTATAGGTGAGTGCCACTGCATCTGGCTTTTATTTGAGAAATAACTAAGATTCTTTGCCCATTTTTAAATTTTAAAATTAATTTACTCTCGCCCGAGACCTGCCGCCCCTCAACTCTGCCTGATGGAGTCCACACGGCTGTCCCTAGCACCATGTCGGGTTCTTCTAGGATCACCACCATGAAGAAGGTGGTTTAGCAGCTCTGGCTGGAGGCTGGGCTAAACTTCGTGAAGGTTTCCCAGGCAGCTGCAGACTTAAAACAGTTCTGTCTGCAGAATGCTCAACATGACCCTCTCCTGACTAGAGTGTCTTCAAGTACAAATCCCTTCAGACCCCAGAAAGTCTGCTCCTTTTTGTAGTCATATATCTTGAGGTTTCTCAAGCTACTTTTTGTGAACCAGTGAATATTCAAGAGAACTAAATTTGAAGTCTGTACAAAAGCTTCTCTCTAACATGTGCCATGATAAACAATCTTGTCAGTTCTTAACATCTACATCTCTGAATTTTCATGGATTTCTGTTTCACAAGGTTTAACTATTTTATATACCCTGGCTGTAGCATACAATAAAACAGCATACAAATTGAAAAAGAAAAATTTTATTTACTTCCTTGCTTTGAGTTGTTTTAGGTACTTATATGTTATTATTAGTCCGTATGGTTTGCAATATTTTTAGCCATCATAAGTCTTTACTTTGATAATGATTTTTCTTTGCTGTGCATAGTTTTATATGATTAGATTTGGTTTTTTTTTTGGTTTGTTTTTGTTGCTTGTGCTTTAAATGCAAGCAAAACAGATACTGTATGTGATCACACTTAGATGTGGAATCTAAAAAAGTCAGATCTGGCTGGGGAGGTAAGGGTAGAATCTTTGGAACTCAGTGGCCTGCCTGCCTAGTGAGAGAGACTCTGGCTCAAAAATAGGGTGGAGAATGATTGAGGAAGACACTTATCTCTAATCTTTGGCATTCACATACATAGAAATTGACTGGGACATAAATGTATGCATGTGGGGCTGGAGAGATGACTCAGGGCTTAAGAGCACTGGCTGCTCTTCCTGAGGTCTTAAAAAAAGAATACTTAAGGGGCTGGAGAGATGGCTCAGCGGTTAAGAGCACCATCTGCTCTTCCAGAGGACCCGGGTTCGATTCCCAGCACCCACATGGCAGCTAACAACTGTCTGTAGTTCCAGTTCCAGGCAAAACAACAAGGCAAATAAATAAATAAATAATAAATAAATGAAGTTTAAAAAAAAAGAATACTTAAAAAATGTATGCATGCATGCATACATCAAACATTTCATAGAAACCAGTAAGATGGTTAATAGATAGGGTAGAAGGTAGAGGTAGGAAAATGTTGGTTAAAGGCTATAAAATTTTTAAAATTTTTTTATTATGTATAAAGTATACAGAAGAGGGTACCAGATGTCATTATAGATGGTTGTGAGCCACCATGCGGTTACTGGGAATCAAACTCAGGACCTCTGGAAGAACAGTCAGTACTCTTAACCTCTGAGCCATCTTTCTAGCCCAAGGCTATTTAAATTTTTAAGTGAGTGTGGAATATGCTTTAGCAAGCTATTTATTGCACTGGATAGTAACCCTGGTCTACATAGTGAATTCCAGGACAACCAGAGCCACATGAGACTCAATCTCTTAAAAACAAAACAAAAAACCAACCAACTAACCAAGAAATTATGTAGAGCAGGTAAACCATGTTAAAAGATACCAGAGGGATTTCATCAGCAAAAAATGTCATTGATGAGCTTGTGTACGAACGACACTAATGTGAGTTTTCCTTTCCTTTCAGCAAAGTTCATGAGTGACAGTGGAGATTTAAATACAATTTGGATGATTAAAAGAAATAGGCAGTTCTTCAGTACATTGCCTCCTGCTCTTTTTACATTATACTAAATGAGCTAACTTTTTTTTAACATAAAGATTTGTTTGGTGATATATTTGTGTAGTATCTGCACATGTATGTAGATACTCATGGAGGCTGGAAGAGGGTGTGGGGGATCCTCTGGCTGGAGTTAACAGGCTCTGTGTGCCACCTGACATGGGTCATAGGAACCAAATTCAGTTCTCTGAAAGACCAGCAAGCACTTTTCAAAATAGATTTATTTATTTCTTATGTATACAGTATACAGTACCAGATATCATCATAGGTGATTGCGAGCCACCATTTGGTTGCTGGGAATTGAACTCAGGAACTCTGGAAGAACAGTCAGTGCTCTTAACCTCTGAGCCATCTCTCCAGCCCCCCTGCAAGCACTTTCAACCACTGATCCATCTTCCTATTTTTTCCTTTTGTAAGAATTTAAAAAATATCCAAGTGCCACATGGCTTTAGTCCTAGCATTTGGAAGGTGGAGGCAGTTATCTCTTTGAATTCAGGTCATGTATAGACCTACCTGGTTGGTTGGTCGGTCTGTCTGTCTATCCAACCATCGATCCATCTATTATAGTGAGTTCCAGGACAATGAGGACCCTGTCTCAAAAGAAAAAAAAGCCAAAACAAAACCCCAAAGTCTAAATTAAATAAATAAGTAAATATAAAACAAATGACTGAAAGGTTGTTGATAACTTATGTGGGTCCTGTTTGGATACCCACTGAAGTTAATCAGAAATGGGGTCACTGAAGTCACTGAGTGCATATTTGCTATTAGAATTTTATTTTTATTTTTTAAAGATCTTTATTTTTGTTTTCTTTTTCTTTTTTTTAAGACAGGGTTTCTTTGTATAGCCTTGACTATCCTAGAACTAGCTTGATCCACCTGCCTGTGCCTCCAGAGTGCTGGAATTAAAGGCATGCACTGTCAACTGTTTGGCTTTAATTATGTGTGTGTATGTGCAGGTGCCATTAGAGGCCAGAAAAAGTGTTGCATCTCCCTGACCTTGAAGTTATGAGTGGCTGTGAGCCTCCTGATACGGATTTAAGAACTGAACTCAGGTCCTTGTCAAGATCATTTTGAGCTCTAAACTACTGAGCTATCTCTTCACCCCATCCCCGTGACTGTCTGATCATCTAAATTTTTCTGGCCTAGAACTCACTGAGAACTCGTCTCTGCTTCTCTAGTGCTGGGATTAAAGGCTTGTGCCATCATGCCCATTTCATTTTTTAAGCTATGATAAGGATAAGTATGGCTTTGTTGGAGTGAAAAAACACTCTTGTCTCCTCCCTAGAACCTATAATTTGAAATGAGATGAGACATTTGAGATTTGCTTCATTATCTGGAGAAAGGGGGAGTAGATTAGAATACATATGAACTATTAAAGATGATCCAAGACATGAGTTTGCTGCCTTCCCTGTGTTTTGTGTTTTTTTGAAACTTTAAAAAAAATTTCAAAAGATTTATTTATTATGTATGCAGTATACAGAAAAGGGTGCCAGATGTCATTACAGATGGTTGGGAGCCACCATGTGGGTGCTGGGAATTGAACTCGGGACCTATGGAAGAACAGTCAGTACTCTTAACCTCTGAGCCATCTCTCCAGCCCCTGAAACTTTCTTTTTTTAATAATGTTTTTATTTTGTGTAAGTTGATATTTTGCCTTCAAATCTGTCTGTATGGGGGCATCAGGAGTTCTGAAAGTTGTGAGCAGCCATATGGGTGCTGGGAATCGAACCCGGGTCCTCTGGAAGAGCAGCCAGTGTTCTTAACCACTGGGCCATCTCTCCAGCCCTAATTTTGAAACTTTCTATAAATTTTTTTTAAGAGGGTCAGGTGTGGTTTATGCCTATAAATTTCCACACTTGGGCTGAGGCGGGAGGACTGATGTGAGTTCTGGGCTTCATAGTGAATTCCAGGAGAGCAGCAGAGTTAGACCTTACCTCAAAGCAAAAGTTTTCAGGATAGATATCTCTGACTGTAGTTAACCTAAGGGTATCAGGTCTTTTTATCTGAGAGAGATTTATATAAAGAGGAAGTGTTTTTAGGAATCTTTAAAATACTTGAAATTATTTATTACCTTTATCTTTTCAGTGTTTTGGTTAATTTTGTATTTACTATTCTAGAGGAATATCTTTCTAGGGCCTTAGCCTTAGATATACTAGGCTAGCATTCTACCACTGAGCTACTCCCCAGCACCAGAATATCATTTTGCTTGTTTGGAGAAAGTATCTCATACAGCTCCAGGCTGCCTTCTAACTCACCATGTAGTTGAGAATGACCTGAACTCTGTATCCTCCTCCTCCCACCTCCCAACTGCCTGGATTGTAATAGGACTTGCTGGGTTGTGTTTATGTAAGAGAGGAACATACTTAAGAGTTCACTGCTTGTTTCTGCCACTGTCTTTTAGAAGCATTAAACTGATGACTGAATAAAGCAGGGCCAATCTTTAAAAATATTCTGTTTGGATGGTGGTTCATTCCTTTAATATCAGCACTTGCGAGGCAGAGGCAGGCGGATCTCTTAAGTCTGACTGAGGTCAGCCTGGCTAGAGCTAAATAGTGAAACCCTGTCTTAAAGAACAAATTAAAAAAAAGAAGAAAAAGAAAAGAAATGCTCTGCTTAGTTAAATTGGATTCATTTTATTCATGGAGGTTTTTTTTTTTCCTTTCTTGTGGGGAATGGAACCCTAGGTATGAGTACGCTAGTCAAGTGCTTTGTCACTGAGCCACACACCCAGCCCCTCTCTTTAGTTATTTTGATATTAATGAGGCTTCTATATCAGAGGGAACTAAATAAATGTTTTTTTTAAACAAAATGAGACTTACTGTAGAAAATGTAATTGGGTATCTAAAGTGACTTCAGAGTAAAAGCTGAATGAGAAGTTAATCTGATTAAATCCTACCTTTCTAAATAATTGTCTTGTAATTTTTAGGCTGTCACCCTTGACCCAAATTTTCTGGATGCTTATATCAATTTAGGAAATGTCTTGAAAGAGGCACGCATTTTTGACAGGTGAGAATGTTGTGTTTGATCAATTTTCTTGTCTTTGCAGTTTGAACTGAAATGTGACAAAAGCCTCTTGAAGTCCATTTTCTAGAGTGGAGTTTTTCCCTCCTGATGTCTGCATTGTACATTTTACTTATGGTGTAGGCTGTCTTCTTTTAGTTTTCCTAAATACTTTTATTCTTCCACTTAGTTAAGTGGAAATTTCCTTTAATGATTACCTTTTGAACTAAATTTTTTCTTTTGATCTGTTTCAGAAAGCTAAATAAAATTTGACTTAACTTTTTGAAAGAAACTGCTTTTCTAATTATGTATGCTTTGTGAGATGGGCTGCATGCTCATATGTATGCAGGTGGACAGACAGTGCATGGGGGTTCAGAAGAGGACATTGGCTGTCCTTGAACCTGGGGCTGACATTCTTGGCTAGGTTTGCAGTCAGTAAAGCCTCAGTGATCCTCATGTCACAGCCCTCCTCTTAGCTTTGAGGTACATGTATGTACACGGCCATACTTAACTTGTTAGATGGAAGCAGAGATCCACACTCAGGTCCTCTAATTACACTGAAGCACTTGGTACATGTATGTACATGGCCATATTTAACTTGTTAAATGAGAGCAGAGATCCACACTCAGGTCCTCTAATTACTCTGAAGCACTTAACACTAATCAGCAGCCTCATGAGTTTTTAACTTTATTTTATGTATATTGATGTTTGGTATGTCTGTGAATTATGTGGGGAAGCCGGAAGAGGGTATCAAATCCTCTAGAACTGGAGTTACAGGTACTTGTTAGCTGTCATGTGGGTTCTAGGATTCAAACCAGGGTCCTCTGGAAGAGCAACCAGTACTTTCCTTCTGAGCAATCTCTCCAGCCCTTGACTATTAACTTTTGTTGTCAAAGGAAAAACCTATTTCTTGAGTAGGAATAAACTGACAACTATTTTCCTATAAAAATTGTTTTACAGCCTGGCACTTGGAGTCTGAAGCAGAAGGATTGCTTTGAGTTCAAGGCCAGGCTGGGTTACAGAGCAAGACCCTATCTTAAAACAAAACAAAACAAAAAAACATAACAGGGCCTGGGTTTAGTTGCTTAAACCTGTAATACTAGCACTTGAGAGGCCGAGGTAGAAGAGAAGGGAGAGGTTACTCACATTTGAGATTTTGAGATCAGTCTAAGCTACAAAGTAAAAGAAACCATATACTTCAAAATATAACTGCAAGGCTGGGAATATTGCTCAGCTGGAGCCTTGTTTAGTATGCATGAGGCCCTAGGTTTAGTTCTTAGCACCACCAAAATGCATTTTATAAGGGTGAGATTTTGGTATGCAATAAGATATATCATAAATTGTCACTAGTTAAAATTAACAGACATTTTGGGTATAGTGTATTTAGAGCTAATTGTAACAATTTCATACATAAAAGTTAAGATAGTTCAGTGGGTAAAATGCCTGGCATGCAATCCTAATGACCTGAGTCTGATCCCTGGAACCCATAATAATAGAAGGAGAGAAGCAGCTTTACAAAATTGTCTTCTGAATTCCGCATGTGTACTATGGTCTATGCCAACCTGTATATTTGTCACAAGCACATTTATAATGATATATTTAATAATAGTTGCATTTTATGTATATGTGTTTGTATGTTTATTTTTGTTTTTCTCACAGAGCGGTGGCGGCTTATCTTCGTGCCTTAAGTTTGAGCCCAAATCATGCTGTGGTGCATGGCAACTTGGCTTGTGTGTACTATGAGCAAGGTCTAATAGACCTGGCCATCGACACCTACAGGCGAGCTATAGAACTGCAGCCACATTTCCCTGATGCTTACTGCAACCTAGCAAATGCTCTCAAAGAGAAGGGCAGCGTAAGATTTTCATTTCATTGTTATATGGTAGAATAGAAAAGTCTTTGTTGTACATATTAAGTATTGGGATGGTTATATTCTTTGGAGTTTTGGTTGATGGGAAGGAGAATACTGAAAAGTATCCATTTTGTGGTGTATTACAGCCGTTAGGATCAATGATGCAGTTAAATTATTAGAACAGCAGTGGTTTCTCTGATTCTTCTGTATAGTGTTTGACTGGTTTGTTTTATTTTCCAGGTTGCTGAAGCAGAAGATTGTTATAACACAGCTCTTCGTCTGTGTCCTACTCATGCAGACTCTTTGAATAACCTCGCCAATATCAAACGGGAACAGGGCAATATTGAAGAGGCTGTCCGCCTATATCGCAAAGCATTAGAAGTATGTTGAATGCTGTGGCTGGGTGTCTAGCCTCTATGACAGTAGAGGAAAAGCAATTAAGTTTGCTTGCCATTTACCTCTTAAAGAGGATCATTCAGGGCTGGAGAGATGGCTCAGCGGTTAAGAGCAGTGACTGCTCTCCCAGAGATCAATCCCCAGCACTTACGTGGCAGCTCACAACAATCGGTAACTCCAGTTCCAGGGGACCCTATACTGATGGCAAAACACACATGCACATCAAAACAAAACAAAACACCAGAGGGGACTCCCTCACCTGAGCCCTCTGCTCAAAAAAAGAAAACAAATTATCTACGTAAGGTCCTATGACACATAGGACATCACTACATTGAGTTCATTATTTTGTGTATAGATGAGATCTGTACAAAGCCAGTGACTAGTAAATTGAGTAAAGCTATTACAGTGAAGAACTCAGGTCAGCTTCTAGTGGCTCGTAGGTGCGGTAAGAGTTTAGAAAAGAGGCTGCATTTACTCAGTATGAGTAACAGGAGAAGAGGCCTACCTCACGTTTGAAATGAAGATAGGTATAAGATGGAGGAAGCAGTGGAATTTAAGCTACTAGAGCTGAAGAATGAGTAAACTTGGAAAAGGTGGAGAGAAGTTAAGGTACGCTGTGAATCTCTCCAAGTTGTGGGAGGTAATTGGAGGGTTCTTGCGGCTGTTTAATGCCAGCTGTGATCATGACTCTGTAGGTCTTCCCGGAGTTTGCTGCTGCACATTCCAATTTAGCAAGTGTACTGCAACAACAGGGCAAGCTGCAGGAAGCGTTGATGCATTATAAGGAAGCCATAAGGTAATTTCATAGCTTCTTTTTTCTCTTTGCAGTTTTGCACTTAAGATTATATCATTTCCCCTTACCTTCCCTGGAAAACTCTCCCATATACCTCTCCTTGCTTTCAAATTCATGGCCTCTTCTTCCATTAATTGTTGTGACATGCATATATATGCATGCATTCGTATGCACATGTGTTTCTAAATATAATTTGCTCAATATGCATATTGCCACTCAGATGTATTAAAGGCGGGGCATGGTGGCACATGCTTTAATCCTGGCACCCAGGAGTCAGATGTAGATAGGTCTCCGTGAGTTTGAGGCCACCCTGTCTGAATAGCAAAAGAGCCAGACCAGCCAAGGCTACCTGGTAAGACCCTATCTAAAACAAAATTTAGAGGCTGGAGAGATGATGACTCAAGGATTAAGAGCACCACCAGCTGCTTTTTCAGAATATCTGGGTTGAATTCCCAGTACCCATATAGTGGATCACAACCATCTATAAATACATCTGCCCTTCTTTGATTTTTAAGAGCACTAGGTATACAACATGACATATCTAGCCATACATGTGGACAAAACATCCACACATATAAAATACTAAAATAATTTTAAAAATTGATAATATTGATTTAATTCTAAGCTTTTTGTTTTGAGACAGGCTTTTTATTATAGAGCTCTGGCTGATCTGGAACTCACCCTGTAGACCAGGCTCCCAGGAGCTGGGATTAAAGACATGTGCCTCCATATCTGGCTTCTTTATTGAAGCTTAAAAATTATTTAAAATTATTTGTCTGTGTATGGGTATATGTAGTACATGTAGATGGCTACACTAGAGGCCAGAAGAGGACATTAGATCCCCTGGAACTGGTGTAAGATAGTTGTGAGCTGCCTGCCCTATGTAGGTTCTGAGAACCAAACTCAGGTCCTCTGGAAGACCAGCCAGTGCTCTTAACTATTGAGCCACCTTTCCAGCCCTTTCTTGTTTATTTATTCATTTACTTATTCTTTTTCTGTTTTAGTTTTTTTCAAGACAGGGTCTCTACATAGCTCCAGCTGTCCTGGAACTCAGAGATCTGCCTGTCTCTGCTTCCCTAGTGATGGGATTAGGTTCATTTTATTATTAATTATGTGTATAAAATGCCTTCAGAATCCAGAAGAGAGTATTGGATCCTCTAGAGCTCGACATGATGTTGAGAACAGAACTCAGGTTCTGGAAGAACAATAAGAGTTCTTAACTTCAGAGTCTCAACTAAATAATTTGTTATCTAATATTTTATTACTAATGCATAATTAAAGGCTTGGTATTTGGCAGGTGCTAAGATGATTTCCTTTCTCTCTTTGGTGCTGGGGATTTAAGCTAGGCCTCATTCTTGGTAGGCAAGTACCATACCAAACCACATGTCACTCCCCCAAATGCTTTAATAACAACAAAGATTTTACATGAGATAATCACAACCTTGTCTTCTTCAGAATCAGTCCTACATTTGCTGATGCTTATTCTAATATGGGAAACACTCTGAAGGAGATGCAAGATGTTCAGGGAGCCTTGCAGTGTTATACTCGTGCCATCCAGATTAATCCTGCCTTTGCAGATGCACACAGCAATCTGGCTTCCATTCACAAGGTACTGCTGTTTATTCGAACATGGGTACCTTAGCACTGAAGTTTCATTTTAGGAAACTACTTATAAGCTTGCTTGCTTTCCAGGATTCAGGGAATATCCCAGAAGCAATAGCTTCTTACCGCACAGCTCTGAAACTTAAGCCTGACTTTCCTGATGCCTATTGTAACTTGGCTCATTGCCTACAGGTAAAGAAAAATAGTTCAGTGTTTTTCTTTCTGTATTGTTACCACTTTTTAATTTTGTATGTGCCATAATAATCCAATCCTGGATGGAGATGTTGTTTAGCAAATGGAGGTCAGAGGGCAATTTTTAGGAGTCATTTATCTCCTAACATGTGGGTCCCAGACCAGCCCCAAGACTGTGTTTTTGGTAGGCTATCTAATACTATTTTTGGAAGTGAAATACTTTTTCTGGGTGATAATTTCTTTTTGCTTCCTTTAGATTGTCTGTGATTGGACAGACTATGATGAGCGAATGAAGAAATTGGTTAGTATTGTAGCTGAACAGCTAGAGAAGAATCGATTGCCTTCTGTGCATCCTCATCATAGTATGCTATACCCTCTGTCCCATGGCTTCAGGAAGGCTATTGCAGAGAGGCATGGGAATCTCTGCTTGGATAAGGTGACTCTTTAATTTTTTTCATTATAAACTTAAAATGCAGAGAAATAAAAAAAAAAAACATTGTACAAATCAGATGTATGTATGGCTTTCCCGACTGGTGTATGGTCAGCATTACCCAAGTTGAGAAATGAAATTTTCTTAGCTACCGCCAAAGCACTATAACTGTGTCCTAATTTTAGCCGAATTTCTTTCACTCCAAAGGATGGAAACTTTCTAACTTTTAACAAGTTAATGGTGGTGTTTTCCTGAAGGTGAAAGTCACAGCTAGGCAGGGTGGTATAAACCTATAATTCCAGTACTTCTGTAATCTCAACACTTAGAGACAGAGGATGGTGAATTGAGGCTATTCTGGACTACATAGCAAGCTCCTGCCTCAAAACCAAAAGCAAGCAAAAAACCCTCCATCTAATAGGAACATCTACAAAGCAAACTAAAGACAACAACAAAAGTCCCCCTGGTGTTTAAAATAGAGTGTATGGTATTATATACTCAATTAGAACATGTTGATAGAGCTTGGGATCTGTTCTAGGAAACAGTGATAGATGAAAATTTCCTTTTCCCCTCCTTTGTTAATTTTTTTATACAAAAATGATTCTCTGTTGAAGTCCCTAAAATAATATTCACATTTCTTCATCTAGAAGATTGAGTCTGTGTAGGCTATTTCATAGGCCTCAGAATAGGTTGGTTATAAGGCATGAGCACTGCACAATAATCATCACACAACTAACTGCCACTTGAATTAAATGTTTTTCTGTTCAAAGTTGTTTTTTTTATAATTATGGGTATATATGATTTTAGATTTCTATCTTAGTTTATTTTACTTTTGCGAGTGGGGGTGGGAACAGGTCTCCTGTGTACCTGGTTGTCCATAAAACTATGTAGCTGCGGATTAGCTTTGAACCTCTGATCCTTTATGTTTCCACCTCCAGTTGCAGGGATCATAGGAGTGCACCAGCATGTCCATTTATTTTTTGTTGTTTTGTCTCACTATGTCACACTGACTGACCTGTAATTCAGTTCATAGACCAGGCGGGTTTCAAACTCAGATCCATGAATGTTTCACCTCCCAACTGTTGGGAGCAATGATGGGCACTGTTCATCATGCCTACTTTTTTTTTTT
>PVIH01009839.1:0-26159 GCA_004025045.1 Sigmodon hispidus | reverse complement strand
GGGTGCTGGGAATTGAACCCGGGTCCTCTGGAAGAACAGCCGGTGCTCTTAACCGCTGAGCCATCTCTCCAGCCCCCATGCCTACTTTTTATGTAGTTCTGGGGATGGAACCCTTAGGACTTTATAAAATTAGGCAAAGCACACTACCAATTGAGTTACATCACCAGTCCCTGTTATCAGTTTTGATTTTTTTTTTTTTTTTTTAGGATAATTACACATGACTTGATTTACTGATGAGTATTGTATTCTGTTGGTAGATTAATGTTCTTCATAAACCACCCTATGAGCATCCAAAAGACTTGAAGCTCAGTGATGGACGATTGCGTGTAGGATATGTGAGTTCTGACTTTGGGAATCATCCTACTTCTCACCTTATGCAGTCTATTCCAGGCATGCACAATCCTGACAAATTTGAGGTAAGAATAATTTTGGGTGGTTTCTTTACTCTGTCATCTTTGGTATGAAGCCCACTATCTTGAGAAGGTTGGAGCCAATGTTATTAAGTCCATCTTCCTGTGCCTTTCAGGTATTCTGCTATGCCCTGAGCCCAGATGACGGCACAAACTTCCGAGTGAAGGTGATGGCAGAAGCCAATCATTTCATTGATCTTTCTCAGGTAGGCAAAACACTGATTCTTTTCTTAAGATTTTAAGATTTCATGGTTAAGTTATATGTGTTTGGTATGGTATGTGGGTATGTAGACACGTGCCCAAGGAGGCCAGAAAGAGGGTGTCAGATCACCCAGACGCGAAGTTATGGGGGTGTTACATGGGTGGTAGGAGCAGGTCCATAGCAAGTACCTTTATCTCTCCAATTTGTATGAGGAGTTAAATGCAGGGCCTCATGTTTGTAAGATTACAGGTTTTGATGATGGGTATTAAACAGGAGGAACTATCGCATATGGGCAGTTTGCCCTTATTTCATTGGCCATTTACATTTGTATTTGGCATGACTTTTAAGCTGCAAATAAAATAGAAATTTGATATATCTGTTTAATGTATAACTTTCTCGAACATTGAGCTTGCACTCGACAAAATACTTTCAATTCATACTGAACAAAGTCAAGAAGGGTGAGTAGTTAGTGGAGTCATGAAGATGAAGATTTCTTTCAAAAGAAAGCTAGCCTTGGCTAGCCAGCTAGTTTAAGGCTGGCCTAGGCTACATGAGATCTTATTTCATTAAAAAATTTGTGTGTGTGTGTGTTGTTTTTGTTATATTCATTTTAGGGTGTGTGCGTTGAAACAAAGTGCCCTATCTGGCCTGAAATTCACAATATAGACCAGGTTGGTCTTGAACTTGTAATTATCCTGTTTCAAACACCACACCTTACTGGTTTGTCTTTGTTTCTGTATTTGACTTTTTTCTCTGTAAATTTTATGATGAATTAAAATTGAAACCTATGGGAGAATTAAATTTGCTGAGTATATAGGCTTTTTTTGTAGATTCTATTAGTCCATGGGTGATTAGCAAAGAAATATACATTTAGACATGAATATGAATAAATGTCTGTATTACATATTAACACACATATGTTGAAAATAAATAATTGGGTTGGGGATATAGCTGAGTTTGTACAGTGCTTGCCTGTTAAACACAAAACCCTGGGTTTGATTCCTAGCACTGCTGAAACTGGGCGTTGTGGCTCACACCTGTAATGTTAGCATTTTGGAGGTAGAAGCGGAGGCAGAAGGATCAGGGTTAAAGGTCATCCTTGGCTACATAGAGTTCAAGGTCTGCCTGGACTCTGCCACAAAAAACAAGGCCAGAGATGGTGCGGCCCCTAGGAGTAGATCTCTGAGTTTAAGGTCAGCCTGATATACTTAGCAGTTCCAGGACAGCCAGGGAGACGCTGTTTCAAATAACCGATAAATAAATGAGTAAATAATTGAAGTTTTCTAAGATGGATTGGGAGATTCATCTTATTTTATAAAGTTTACCTACAGCATCTTATATAGCATGGTTACTCCCTCAAAAATATGCCTGGTCTTGATTTTTGAGACAGGCTCTCAAGTAGGCCAGGCTGGCATTCTTAGCATGAGCAGTTTCATGCAGAATTGAATCCAGGACTTTGCACATACTAAGCCAACATTCTACCAACCGGAGCTACATTTCTAGCTTTGATTTTTATTTTTCTGAGGCAGAACTTCAACTACATAATCAGAACTACCCATAAACTCCCAGTGTAGCCCAGGCTAGCCTTGAATTTAGCCTCTTTAGTGCCAGAATTACAACTATGAGGCACCTTGGATGGCTCTTCCCTCTTCGTTTATCTCTGTCTGCCTGTCTATCTAATCTATCTTTAGGTACGCTCACCATGTGCCCATAATTGGCTTGGAACTGTCCACGTAGACCAGTCTGACTTCAAACTTGGAGATCTGCTTGCCTCTACTTCCTAAGTAGTTGTCCCGAAGGCATGTACAACAATGCCTCCTCTTCCTCTAAAATTTTTTGAGGGGGGGTTGGTTTTTCTGTGTAACAGTCCTGTGGCTGTCCTGGAGTTTACAGAGATTCCCCTGATCTCCTCTTGAGTGTTGCAATTAAAGATTTAAGCCACCACTGCCTGGCTTAATTTTTTTATAATATCTGTATAAGTGTTATGTTTATATATATGTGCACAATGTATGTGCATATGTATGTGCCTGGTGCCTTTGGAAGTCAAAAGGAGTTGGATGCTCTGCAAATGATTGTTAACCACTGTGTGGATGCTGAGTTCTACATACAACAAGTGCTCTTGACCACTAAGCCATCACTCTAGCCTTTTACCCTTTTTGTGATAGTATATCACTAGGTAGTCAATCTAGTCTTCAGGTGGTAGGGTTATAGGCACCTGTCACCCTAGTTTTTTTCCATTTTTTGGCATATGGTACATATATGTGAATGTGGTATGTGAGATGTATGCACATATAAGGTATACTTGCAGGTTCACATGCTGGACAGAGCAGGACATTGGATATATTTTGGTTTTGGTTTTTTGAAACAATATCTCTCTACTTAGCCCTAAACTCACTCTGAAGACCACATTGACCTCCAGCTCACAGATATACCTGCCTCTGCCTCCCAAATTGTGGGATTAAAGGTGTGTGCCACCACACCCAGCCAACTGTAGAGATCTTGCTTTTAAGCACTCTTGGCTTTATTTTCTCAAGACTAGGTCTCACTGAACCTGGCTCATCTTCCTGTCTCCAATTCCCACAGACCTGAGGTTCCATTCCAGGTGCACATGTGTGGCCACATCTGGCTTTTTATGTGGCTGCTGGAATCCACACTTAGGTCCTCTTCCTTGCATAGAGAGCACTCTTAGTGAGTTACCTCTAGTCCTCTATGACACCTTTTCCCATTGAGATAGTGTGCCAAACTCCTAGTAATTGTTGTGTGATTGATTGATTGGTTGGTGATTGAGATAGAGTCTAAGTATTTAGCTCTGGCTGATTGCAAACTCATGATTTTGCCTCAGGTTTTCTGAATGCGTGGCTTCAAGGCCTGTAACAATGTACTTGGCTTCTTGTTCATCTTTGAAGGCCTATTTCAAATACTAACTCCTTTTTGTAACCCTGTTACTAATCCATCCACTGCAGAAGAAAAGTCTGCTTTCTTTTTCATTTCTGTAATGCTTTGATTCCATTGTAGTGGTTCTAAACCCTATGGTGTCCCCATTAACTTAGTTCAGTGACATGATTCTCATCTCCTTTCTTTGCTTGTTTGAGACAGGATCTCATATAGCTGGGGCTAGTGTTTAACTCCTGGTCTCCCTGCTTCCACCTCCCCAAGTGCTAGGATTACAAGAGTGAGTCACTGTACCCAGCTTTTCTAGCTCTTGCATCTAGGTCTAAATTCTATTTAATGTCATTAAAACTAACCAAATCAATCTTAAGATTCTACATAGTTCTTGCTATCTATTCCTTAGATTCCGTGCAATGGAAAAGCAGCTGACCGCATACACCAGGATGGAATTCATATCCTTGTAAACATGAATGGGTATACCAAGGGTGCTCGAAATGAGCTCTTTGCTCTCAGGCCAGCTCCTATTCAGGTAAGACAGTAATTATTCACAATGTTTATTGGACTAAAAAGACAGTGGCTTTTGGTTTTCCTCTGTCTGGCTAATTGCCCTTGAAAATAACAGGATCGACATTCTTGATTTTAAAAGTATTTTTAGACTGCACGAGAATAGATTTTTGGGTGTAGACCTAGTGACTACAGGTAAAATGTCAGTGGAGAAGACAGGCATTTTAAATTGGTTTATATAAGTAGTTCTTTTGCTTTAATATATGTGAAGAATACCTTACCACTTAGAAGGTTAGTCTGAAAGGCTACTGGATTGCTCTTGGCTAAAGAAGTCAGCCTCTTGTATTTATTTATTTATATATGAAGATCCTCTTTTGGAAAACTTTTGGGAATGAGTTCTGCATAAAAAAATGCAGCAATTTGGTGGGTTTACAGATGGATGAAAGTTCTTAGTTTTTGGTCTGATTATTTTTTTTAGGCGATGTGGCTGGGTTACCCTGGGACTAGTGGTGCACTGTTCATGGATTATATCATCACTGATCAGGAAACTTCCCCAGCTGAAGTTGCAGAGCAGTATTCTGAGAAACTGGCTTACATGCCCCATACTTTTTTTATTGGTGATCATGCTAATATGTTCCCTCACCTGAAGGTAGGCAGAAAACAATGCCATGAGGGAATTCGAAGAACTCTGTTCATTTTTCCTCTTCCTGTTTTCTATGCAACCTGAAAGGCATATCTGATGAAACTTTTCTTTCATTAGAAAAAAGCAGTCATCGATTTTAAATCCAATGGGCACATTTATGACAATCGGATAGTTCTGAATGGCATCGATCTCAAGGCATTTCTTGATAGTCTACCAGATGTGAAGATTGTCAAGGTCAGAATCTAGTCACCATTTGTCATTGAACTGAACTGAATTTGAGGTTTTTTTTCTTATAATGCATTTTTGTCTCATTGATTTTTTTTTTTCAGATGAAATGTCCTGATGGAGGTGACAATGTTGACAGCAGTAACACAGCTCTTAATATGCCTGTCATTCCCATGAATACAATTGCAGAAGCAGTTATTGAAATGATTAACAGAGGACAGATTCAGATAACAATTAATGGATTCATTATTAGCAATGGACTGGCAACTACACAGGTGGAAAAGACCGTAATTATGTACCACCATACATGCAGCATTTCCTTTAAGTCTTTTAACCACTTTGTTTTACAGAGGAGGAGATGAGCTCCTTGGAAACTGGCTCTTTTGTAGCTGTGTCTGCTCTTAAAAGTCATCTGGCTTCAGCCATCAGGTTCCTTAGTGAGCACCTACTGTGCTAATATCTTGGTTTTGCCTATCTGTACCTTTGCTCTCTTATCTCTAGCCACCATAGGGGTTGTGTTTTTTTTTTTTTCTTCTGTAAGCTCTCTCTTTTCCTGGCCAAAATATTGCACAGCCTTTCAGTTCAGATAGTTCTTAAAGAAATAGTTTCTGTACTAATTTTTAGTCTCTCTTTCCATACTCATTGGTACTTGTTTCCTGTGCTTCTCTGGTATTGGGGGTACATTGTTACATTCAGTGCAGTGCAGTGTAATGCTTGTATTTATATCCTTCAGCAAATGGAATTACTTTAGAGCTTATGTCTTAACCACAATAGTATAGTATGTATTCCGCCAAGTGTGTGTGTGTGTGTATGTATGTATGTATATATATATATTGCCTACTTGAATAGGTAAGTATATTAGTAGTTCTGTCAGTAAGAATGTAAGAGAGGACAGACCTCTTATATGTTAAAACATCTTTGTTGAGATGTCCTTACTTAAACATCATATAAGGCAGTGCCAAATAAGATTGTAGTTGAAGAAGTTGACCATCAATGTAAAGGGAGAGCCTTGGGGAGAAGAGGCACTTTGGGGAGGCGTAATTGAAATTTGCTTCAGAGACAGAATATGATTTGGAGAAGGGCATTTCATCCATGAGGAATAGAGTAAAAAAACAAAAGCTTGCTATGGGTTATAGGGTTTTGAGTACTAGTGTTTTTGCTGTTGTTTTTTGAGGTTTTTTTTTTTTTTTTAAACTTTTATTTATTTATTTGCCTTGGTGTTTGCCTGGAACTGGAACTACAGACAGTTGTTAGCTGCCATGTGGGTGCTGGGAAGCGAACCCGGGTCCTCTGGGAGAGCAGCTGGTGCTCTTAACCACTGAGCCATCTCTCCAGCCCCGAGGTTTTTTTCTGTGTAGCCATGGCTGTCTTGGAACTCTATAGAATAGGCTGGCCTTGGACTGACAGATCCTCCTGCCTCTGCCTTCTGAGTGCTGGCATTAGAGGCCGCCACCACCAGCCTTACTGGTATTTTGAGACTGGATCTGACTATGTATGTAGCTCAAGCTGTTCTCAAACATGGCAGTCCGCCTGTCTTTTCAGTGTCTTTTGACTAAAGCAAGAATTTTCTTACAACAGTTCCTCCTAAGTCAAAATAATGGTATTGCTTTTTATCTTCAAAATAAAATATATCAAACCATTTTCTCATATGTTAGGGACAGAAAGACTTAAAATGCTTATATCGTTTTATATCTTATGCATTACTGATTCTTTTCCTAAAAATTTTGATTTTTATGTGTATGGGTGTTGCTTGAATGTATATCTATGTACTGTGTACATGCCTGGTGCCTAGGGAGACCAGAAAAATGGCATCATCTCCTGGGACTGGAATTATAGGTGGTTGTGAGCTGTCCTGCCATATGGATGTTAAAACTCAAACTCAAGTCCTTTGGAAGAAGAACTAATAGCTCTTAATAGTGGAACCTTCTCTCCAGCTAGCTCACTCACTCTTTGACTCTTCATTTTCTGTCTCGTTGTGTGTGTGTGTATGTGTTGGATAAACCTGGAGGCTTGTGCATTCTAGATAAACACTCATCTCTTGACTTGTCTCTTTTTTGGGACAGCTTCTATGGGGTAGGGCTCTCATAGCTCAGGCTATCCTCAAACCTTGATCTTTGATCCTTCCCCCATCTCTTGAGTAGTAGAATTGTAGCACTTATTTTTTTGCAGTGCTAGAATTATGCCTTGTTTATGCAGTATTTAAATCAAAACCAGGGCTTCTTTGCATGCTGGACAAGCTCTTGACCAACTGAACTACCTCTGCAATTCTGTTTGGCCTGTCTTAGCTCTACGTGTAATCATCATATTCTTTTCATTATTCTAGATCAATAATAAGGCTGCAACTGGAGAGGAGGTTCCTCGTACCATTATTGTAACCACCCGTTCCCAGTATGGGCTACCAGAAGATGCCATTGTGTACTGTAATTTTAATCAGTTATATAAAATTGACCCTTCTACTCTGCAGATGTGGGCAAATGTGAGTATATGTAAATTTGTTATTAATGCTTACTGATGGATAAAAATTATGTATATGGGCTATCTTGCTGAAGCTGCCTCCCTTTTTTATCTATGGGATATTGTGCTTGTTTCTTATCTCCAGGGGTTTTGGATTTTTCAGTTGTTTTAAATCACTTTTATTTTTTGCAATTATAATTAATATATCATTTCCCCCTCTTTTCCCCTCCAACCTCCTATGTCTATTCCCTTTTCTCTCTTTCAAATTCATCATCACTTCCTTTAACTCAGTAGTTGATGTGTTGCTTCCTTTTTTTTTTTTTTAAGACAAGACTTCTCTGTGTAACAAATCTAATGTCCTGGAACTAGTTTAGCTTAGACCAGATTGGCTTGAACACACAGAGATCCACCTGCCTCTGCTTTTTGGGTGCCGAGATTAAAAGTGTGTGCTACCTTCACCCGATGCTTCTTTTTATTTAGTAGTAGTATAGTAATTGGTGGTGGTATGTGTATTCCTAAATGCATAAATACAACCTACTCAGTCTATATAATGTTACTTGTATTGTTTTTGAGATGAGATCTCAATGTATCCCAGGCTGGCCTTGTTACCTAGTAAAGGATAACACTGAACTTCTGTTCATTCTGCCTCTACTTTCCAAGTGTGGGGATTACAGGGGTTGCCACCGTATCTGGTTATGTGGTGCTGGAAATTAATCCAGGGCTCCCTTTATGCTAGACACATAACTCTACCAACTAAGCTATGTCCACAGCCATTATCAGTTTTGATTTT
This sequence comes from Sigmodon hispidus, assembly GCA_004025045.1. Taxonomy (NCBI): domain Eukaryota; kingdom Metazoa; phylum Chordata; class Mammalia; order Rodentia; family Cricetidae; genus Sigmodon; species Sigmodon hispidus. The sequence continues at coordinate 18,042 of PVIH01009839.1, read as the reverse complement.
GCCTTCTAATTGTTGTATTTTCCTCCAGTGTTGGGGATCAAGTTCAGGGTGTATACACAGTAGGCAAGTTCTGTACTAGTGAGCTCTATTCCCACTATTTTGAGGTATTTATTGTTTTTATTTTTTTAAGACAGAGCCTCTCTATATCCCTGAATATCTTAGAACTTACTTTGTAGACAGGCTGGTTTCAGACTTAGATCACCTGCCTCTGCCTCCTGGGTTCTGAGAGTAAAGGTATGCACCACCATGCCTAGTTTCAGGCTTGTGGCTTTTACAGTTCATGCTACCAAACATTTATTTCTTCAAAGTGCTCTGTTCAAACCAGATGTCAATAAACCTTTTCTTATTAAAGGGTTAGATTGGAAATGAAATTCCCAGTTTTGTGATTACTAATCTAGTCATCTCCTATTCATCCTATGTATCATGAAAACACCTTAGGTATTATGTAAATGTGCCCATGGTCTAGCACAACAAATTTTATTTCTAAAAACTGGCTGTGTGCCATACCTGGTTCACTGGCCTAAACTGATAACAAAATTTGCTGTGCATTTGCCCATGTTTAACACTCTTGCAATTCTATAGCATTAAACCAGGAAAGAGTTGGTTGATGAACCTACTTCTCAGTCAGCCGATGAGCCTGGTTTTTAGAAGTACAACACTGAGTATATGAGAATAGCTGGCTCTGAATCCATATAACTGAAGTGGTGTATTTACATTAAGGTTGTTAGAAAGAAATCTGTTTTATGTCTGAAAGGGGAGGGTAATGTAGAAAGAGAGGAAAGAGATGAGTAAACAAACTTCTATTATCCCTGAATCCTCACTTTTGCCAAAACTTTGAAAGCAACGCTTAACAGTAGGCTAGTTTTAGAGTTTTTTTTTTTAAATATTTATTTTTCTATCTTATGTGAATTGGTGTTTTGCCTGCATGTATAACTGTGTAAGGGTGTTAGATCTTGGAATTATAGGCAGTTGTTAGCTGCCATGTGGTTGCTGGGAATCGAACTCAGGTCCTCTGGAAGAACAGTCAGTGCTCTTAACTGAAACCACTGAGCCATGTCTCTAGCCCCCTAGTTTTAGTTTTTTTTAAAATTCTGTTTATGAATATCCCTCCATCTCTCAACATAGAGATACTAACGTACTTTAAAAAAAAAAAGAAACAAAGGAGTTGCTTCCAAGAGTCTTAGATAAATGTATGTACATTATACAATGTTTAAAAATGTGAATAGTCTGAATTTGGAAATTGTCTATTCTCAACATTTTCCAGAAGGAATTGTAAAGTTCTGTGTAATGTTGAATAAATATACTTTTGAATCAGGAGTTGGTAAACTGGTCTAGAGGCCAAATCCCCTACTTGGCTCGTTGCTTGTTCTTTTTTAGGCTGGGGTGGAACCCAGGTCTGTGCACAATATGTCCTGTCTACCATTGAGCTACATCCTCAGACTCTCATTGCTTATTTTTATAAATAAAACTTTGACACATGGCCACACACATGTATTTATACATTTACTCTAGACGGCTGCTTTTGAGCTACAAAATGGCATTTATGAAAGTGTCTGTGACTAAAAAGCTAGCACTATTTTCTGTCTCATGTATAGAAGTTTGCCACCTTCTGATCTAGCTAGATTAGGCAAGTTGGACAAATACCTTATGTGGTGTGGTGGAAGATTTAAAATTTTTGAAGTATTGGGTACAGTAAAATGTCTTGGTACTTGAACCTCTGGAGGCTGAGATGAGTTGCTTGAGTCTATGAGTTTGTGGCCAGCCTGGAAAACTTAATAAGACCTTGTCCCTTAAAAACAAAAATAGAGGGGCTTACGAGATGGCCCAGTGGTTAGGAGCACTGTTTGCTCTTTCTGAGGTCCTGAGTTCAGTTCTCATCAACGACATGGTGGCTCACAACCATCTGTAATGAGATGTGATGATCTCTTCTGTCTTGCAAGCATACACGCAGGCAGAACAATTTCTGGAATTACAGACCTTTACCCCTCCCTTAGGAACTATTGGCAGTAATGGTTACTGGAGGAGAGAGTCATTTTCTGTAGTGATAATTTGGCTATGCTCCAGTAACTCAGCTCCTTACCCATTTTAATGCAAAGAGTCCCAGTTAACTTCAGTGGATCACAAATACAAAAATAATAGCAGTATACATGAAGTTAGAAAGGATTCAGCAAAAATGACAGAGATGAATAATGAAGGGTGAAAATGACTCTCTCCAAAAATATATATGGAATTGTCAAATGATTTTTTGTAGTAATATGTATCTGGCCCAACCTTTTCAGCCTAGCCCCAGGGAGAACTGAAGACCCACAGAGACACACAGATGCTTACATTAATTTTATGTTGATCAGCCTAGGGCTCTGGCATATTACTAGCTAGATCTTGTTCTTAAACTAACCTATGATTCTTATCTTGTTCAGCCATGTGCTCGGTATCTTTTCTTAGAACAGGGTAGTTGTCCTCTGCATCTGCTGGTTTCTCTGATGGTCTCTCCGGCATCTCTGCTCTGTTCTTCCTGTTCCCAGAGTTTTCTTTGTCTGATAGCCTCACTTCCTGTTTGGCTTCGGCCAGTCGGCATTTTTTATTAAGCCAGTAAGCAGTACAATTATTTACTGTGCAACAGCATAATTCCACTACACGTTTTTTAAAAATATAACTTTAAAAAGCAAACACAGATACCCACATTTCAATCTTTAACAAAGACCACTGTCTATATTAGTTCCTACCAGATATAGTTGCCCTCAAATTATACCAGTTAGTAACTTCACTTTTTTCTTCTGATTTTTTTTTCTTTGTCCTCAAACTCTTTGGGAACAGCTAAGAGAAAAGGAGTAACTCAAATGATATAATTTATCTCTTTGAAGGAAAAACCTAGATCCTAAGTAGGCCTCTTCACTTGTTTGAGGCAGGTCTCCTTGAATTTAGGAACCTCCTGCTTCAAATGATTCTGCCAGGATTATAGGTGTGTGCCAGAATGCCCAGATTAGGTGTTGTTGGGTATCAATCACAGGACTTTGTGAGTGCTAGACAAACTTCCAACTGAGCTACACCACCACATCCCAGATATACTTTTTAATGGAAAGAGTGAAGTAAATTAGAATGATTTTGGGAAAGAGCAGATGAACTATTAATCTTCTCATTTTTTCTCTCTTTTTTTTTTTTTAAAGATTCTGAAACGTGTACCTAATAGCGTGCTTTGGCTGTTGCGTTTTCCAGCAGTAGGAGAGCCCAATATTCAACAATATGCACAAAATATGGGCCTTCCCCAGAACCGCATCATTTTCTCACCCGTAGCTCCCAAGGAGGAGCATGTCAGGAGAGGTCAGCTGGCCGATGTCTGCCTGGACACTCCCTTGTGTAATGGGCATACCACAGGGATGGATGTTCTCTGGGCAGGAACACCCATGGTGACTATGCCAGGTAAGTGGCAGAGAAATCATTGCATCCTTTGCTGGTTAAAATTTTTCTTTTGTGTCAAGAAAAGTACTTGAAAGTGAAATGTATGTACTACAAGTAATTAAGGCAGAATGATAGAAAATGGGACTTTTAAGCCTGAATACTTGGCACCATCCTCATCTGTACTGTGTGGATATTTAAATGCAATTAACAATGATGACTATGTGACTTAAAGTTCTAAGATGTGCAATTACTATCTTTACCTTCTAGGAGAGACTCTGGCCTCTCGAGTTGCAGCATCTCAGCTCACTTGCCTAGGATGTCTTGAGCTCATTGCTAAAAGCAGACAAGAATATGAAGACATAGCTGTGAAACTTGGAACTGATTTAGAATAGTAAGTAAACTACCAGGAACAAACTATATGTGAGAATGTGGCTGAAGTAAAGCCATAAACTAAGCTGAATATACAATAGATAAATTAAGTTGTATGCTCCCTGGATGGGAGGCAACATAATCTAAACCTCAAGTAATCATTAGACTTCAATAAAGAACTTTCAAAAGTGTCATATGTTTGAACCACTTCTTCACAGTAGAATTTAAAAATTCAACAAGGGGCTGGAGAGATGGCTCAGCGGTTAAGAGCACTGACTGTTTTTCCAGAGGACCTGAGTTCAATTCCTAGCATCCACATGGCAGCTAACAACTGTCTGTAATTCCAAGATGTGACACCCTTACACAGTTATACATACAGGCAAAACGCCAACTCACATTAAGTAAATAAATAAATATTAAAAAAATAAAAATCCAACAACAAAAAAAGTACAAAAAAAGTTTCTTAAAAATGAGTAGGAGTTAAAGTGATCATGCTAAGGTAAATAGAGCTTCATCCACTCAGTGAAATAGTGTTTCTAATTTGTCTCTGTGGTTATATTTAATGCATTATTTTTTTTCTGGGCAGTGGTTTTACATGCCTTTAATCCTAGCACTTGGGAGGCGGAGGCAAGTGATCTCTGTGAATTCAAGGCCAGCCGTTGCCCTCTGGCCTTTGCATGCACACACAAACACATGCTTACATACCCAAATACACAACTAAAGTCCGTAGGGTCTTTTTTGTTTTGTTTTGGTTTGTTTTGGTTTTTTTGAAAGAAAGAAAGCATTATTATTAATATGAATTCTGTTGAGCTGAGCCTAACCAATGGACAGCCAACTTCCAATATATTTCTAATACTGTGTTAAACTCCATATAACCAAAATCAACCTGGAGAGGAAAGGGTTTATTTGATTTCTATATCCATATCACAGTTCATTGAAGCACAGAAATAGAGGTATTTCTATTTCTGCTTCGTGGCTTGTTTTCTATGGCTTGCTTATCCTACCTGCAAGAGTGACAGTGCCCACATTGGCCCTGGTCCTCCCACATAATTAATCAAGGAAATGCCCAACAGACATGCCCCCATACACCATTCTGGTGGATGTAATTTCTCAAGGTTCCTTCTTCCTAGATGTTTGTATAAAGTCGACAGGCCAATCAGAAAAAAAATTATTTTTATGTTATTGTGCCACAAAAATGACTAGTTATTTCTAAGATCTAGTTCTAAGGTTTTTTTTTTTTGATCTGTAAAATTGGTTCTCTTTGTTTTTCTTACCTAGCCTGAAGAAAATTCGTGGCAAAGTCTGGAAACAAAGAATATCTAGCCCTCTGTTCAACACCAAACAATACACAATGGAATTAGAGCGGCTTTATCTACAGATGTGGGAGCATTATGCAGCTGGCAACAAACCTGACCACATGATTAAGCCTGTTGAAGTCACTGAGTCAGCCTGAATAAAGACTGCACACAGGAGAATTACCCCTATACCTGAGCCTCAACATTTTGGGGGGAAAGGGAACTAGATAACATGCTTTGTGCTTATCTGTACAGTACCGTGTTGCAGATGGGTGATCTATTATGATAATAGAATAGCACAGCCAGACTTGCTTCCTGCATGATAGGGAGAGACAAGATAAGAAACTGCTATTTCACAAGGAATCTCTGTAGTGTTTTGTAGCAAGCGGATGGTGCAGAGGTCTAGTCTCCCTTGGTCTTCCATGGGATGCTTAATGTGGAGGGAGATAGAGATTGACCAGCCGTTTCGTGATTCCATGGATTGATCAAGTCTTCTTATCCCTTTTTTTTGTTTGTTTCTTTCAATTTTGGGTATTGGAGCTTTTAAAAATGTTTGCTTTCAGGTATTTTTATTCATGTGAGGTGACCTTGATTCTTCTGAGATGAGGTTTTCAACTAAAATGTTGCTTCCTGTTTTAGTGCTGCACTCTGACAGGGACCTTGCTGGTATAGTCTTTTTATAGGTTTTATAAACCACTTGAGCCTATATCAGTCATTTTAGTGTCTGACCTAATGCTTGACGCTGTCACTGCTTTGTTGATTTAGATGGTAACTCAAGATTTTTCAGCCTCTTTCCCATTTCTTTTCTCCCACCTCCCTTTAAATTCTCCTGTGTGTGCTAACAAAACCAAGTCTTGTTTCAAACATCCCAGAGTGTTTCTCTTAGACACACCATCTGGTGCCAAATGAAAATTCTTAGGAGTGAATATTAATCATGAAGGGCACAGTTGTGGTACTGTTGTTGATAATAATGTAGACCTTTTTGCCTAATTTTTACCTATTTCACCAGTGTTTAAGCCCTTGACTGCCCCTCCTATGCTGCTTCCAAAAGTGATAGTGTGTGATAAGATTTTTACCTTCCTTTCTAAAGTTTGTTTTTTTTTTTAAAGTGAGTCCTGTTCTTCCTATTTCTTTCAGCAGAAATGAAATCCCAGGTAAGTATAAGTATTCAAATATTTGATTAGTAAGTTGCAGTTATCTCCAGTACATAAATAATATTGTTCACTGACAGATTTAGAGGAAAACACTCTGAAGGACCATCTCTATCCAAGCAGTTATTTTTTTCAGACTGTGTTAGCATATATCTTCTGGACTTAGTCTCTAACTTTATGGATTCAGCCTTGGTAGTAGTGAATTTGTATTACTACTTGGTTTAGAATACAAGTTAGATATTTGCCCTCCTGGAGCTTGAATTCTTGGTGGGGGGAAAAAAACCAAACAATTGCATTTCAATAAAGGGTAGAGGGCTTGAGGCTTAAACAAGCCAACATGAATATGTTTGTACTGCTCTACTGCACTTATACTCTCCAGTCACAGATCAGTTTTGTCTGTTAGTAGTGCTCTAGATTACGTCTTTCCAAAGCATCTAGGCAGTGCACCTATTCTGTAGTTGCAGCTGTTGCCTGAATGTACCTTTTAGCTGACAAGTTATTGATAATTAAGAACTTGAATTTGTGATTCTTACTGCTAGTTAAAACATAAGCAAGGAGTCTCATGTGTAATTCTGAAGCAGAATTACATTGTAATGAACTGTGTACCTTTAGTAATGTAACTCCAGGAACACCAGTTAAGGGATTTCTTAATTTATTTTTTAACTGAACAAATATCAGTTAAAGGTTGCCAGCATGGTTACAGGTAAACTGATTTCCAAAATTCACTGAACTACTAAATGTGGGATTGGAAAATAGACTTCCAGTGCCGCTGAGGCTGTGATCTGTGGCCATATTACATAGCACATCATTCCTCCTATAGGGATGAACTTTTTCCTGGCACGAAAAGTAGCCGCTCTGGTTGAAGCTTTGCTTATTGTAACAGGCTTTTATTTCCAGGTAACATGTCTGTGGAAGACTTAATTCTGATAGAGTTAGAGATATTACTGGAAACTAATTTGTTTTTTTTTTCTATTATACTCTGCTTTATTGAAAAAGTAAAGCATTTGAAAATTGTGCTCCAGAAGTTCAAATGTTGTCTTGCGATCTTTAAACAATAAATGGATGATTTCCCCTAAATATGGCTTTTGACGTATTGTGTCTCATTTTGAGTATTACTGAAGAAACTTATGGTTGAGTACCTCAAAACAGCGCAACCAGGAAGTGTTTCTTTATTGTAGGTGTGGTGTTAAGATGAGAGGATTGGAGATACTAATTCCATTAAGGGGACAGTAGAACCCCAAATACCCACATATATGCCTTTGTGGGTCATTCTTGTTTACTTTCCATTCTGGGGATTGAGCAGAGGGCCTTATGAATGTAAAACAGGTACATAAATACAGGCCTACAGGTACAGCCTGTATACTCTCATTGTTTATATAATATTTATAGACAGAGCTCTTTTTCCCTCCACTGTGGATAATGCTTGAACTCAGCCGCAAGTTTGGCTTCCAGTTTTTTCAGAGACATAAAAGGGAAACATTTGGGGTTGGAGAGATGAGAATTCTGGGTTCACTTCCAGAGGCCCCCAGGTTCGACTCCCAGCACCTACTTGGAAATCTGTAACTTTGATCCAGGGGATCTGATACCCTCTTCCTCCTTGGGTACCAGGTATGCATGCAAAATATTTAAAAATTAAAAAACATATGTTAACATGGTTCACAGACATAAAAGCAGGCATAACCCATAACATATAATAGAGTACTTTTAAAATGGGGAGAAGAGTGAGTGACTCGGAGGGGTGGGAGGGGGAAGAGAGTCTGAACAAGGGGATACATGGATAAAAAATTTATTTTTTATTCATAAAATAAATAAAAATATTAAGTAAAATTTCATAAAATTTACTTGCCAATTACATTGTGCTCCAAAGCCCTAATGAGATTTGTGTTTGTTAGAATTTGATTAATAGTGTTGGGGACTGTGTTCTGAGTGACAGCTGTAAATCCCAGTACTGGTAGGCTGAGACAGGAGAATTACCAGAGCTTCAAGGACATCCCAGGTTTTGTAGTGAAGCCCTGTCTCAAAGTAGTGTGGGGGTTATCAACTAGTCCTAAAAGTCTATCCTCCACCCTCATACCCTGCTCCACTTATTTCAGTTTTGAGACTCCTGCCTTCAGTCTTAAGAGTTAACCTGAATAGATTAAAGAAGTTTGCATAATGGCTGACCTGCTGGAATTTTAACTTGTTTTGCAGTTTTAGACAGGATTCTATGTAGTCAAGACTGGCCTTGAACATCAGGTTCTCCTGCTTCTGCTTTCCATGTTTTGATTAAAAAAATTATAAGCGTGTGCCACCTCGTCCTGTTTTCGACAGGGCCTCACTACATAACCCTGGCTGGCTTCAAATTTACCCTTCTGCTTCAGCTCCCTGACCTGGACTTACAGGTATGTATGTGAACGCTGTACCTGGCCGAACTGTTGAAAGATTTCATTTGAATTCTAACGTCTGTTTGAAACTTTTTATTGTTGAGGCAGTTTCACAACATTGTCCAGACTGGCCTTGAACCCCTTCTCTCAATTTCTGGAAGCATAGGTGTGTACTATCATACTTGGCTTATGTTTCTCTTTTTTAAAAGTTTTTTTTTTTAACATACCACAATTCCCCCTTCTTTCCCTTTCTCCCACTCAATCTCCACATTCTCCCCACTCCACTATCTGCTCCTCCATGGGGAGTCAACAAACTCTGGATATCAACTTGAGGCAGGACCAAGCCCCTCCCCCTGTATCAAGGCTGAGCAAATGAGCTCCAAACAGCCAGTTCATGCACTAAGGATAAATCCAGGTCCTACTGCTAGAGGCCCCACAAACTACCCAAGCCACATGACATTCATTCATATTCAGAGGACCTAGTTCAGTCCCATGGAGATACCCCAGCTGTTGTCAGTGAGCTCCCAGTAGCTCAGATAAACTGTCTCTGAAGGTTTCCCCATCGTGCCACTTTGCTCATATAAGCCCTCCTCCCTCTCTTCCACTGGACTCCCGAAGCTCAACCCAGTGCTTAGCTGTGGCTCTCTGCATCTGCTTCCATCAGTTGCTGGATGAAGGTTCTATGATAACAATTAGGGTTGTCATTTTGATTTCAGGGCAAGGCCAGTTCAGGTACCCTTTCCACTATTGCTTGGAATCTTAGCTGGGGTCATCCTTGTGGATCCTGGGAGTTCCCTAACCTCTAAATAGTTTCCTCTGTCAAGATATGTATTTCACTGTTCTCGCTCCCTGTCCCTCCCCCAGTTCTACCACCCTGTTCCCATAGGTTCTCGTCCCACTTCCCTTTATTCCTCCATGCTCCCAATTTTCTAGGAAATCTTATTTCCCCCTCTCAGGGAGATCCATGGATGTCTCTTTTAGGGTCCTCCTTGTTACTTAGCTTCTCTGGGGTTGTGGATTGTAGCCTGGTTATCCTTTGTCTCATATCCACTTATGAGTGAGTACATACCACGTTCATCTTTCTGGGTCTGGGTTACCTCACTCAAGATGATTTTTTTTCTTCTCGTCCCATTCATTTACCTGCAAATTTCAAGATGCTGGTTTTCTTTAAACTATTGCATAGTACTCCATTTTGTAAATGTACCACTTTTTTATCCATTTTTTCAGTTAAGGGGCATCTATGTTGTTTCCAGGTTCTTGCTATTATTGATAATGCTGCTATGAGCATAGTTGAGCTAATGCCTTTGGAGTGCAAATGTACATCTTTAGAGTATACACCCAGAAGTTGTATTGCTGCATCCTTGGGGAGATTGATTCCCAGTTTTCTGAGAAACTGCCATACTGCATTTCAGAGTGGCTAAACAAGCTTACACTCCCACCAACAATGGAGGAGTGTTCCCCCTTGTTCCGCATCCTCTCCAGCATAGGCTGTTATCTGTGTCTTTTATTTTAGCCATTCTGACAAGTGTAAGGTGGTATCTCAAAGTTGCTTTGATTTGCATTTCTCTGATGACTAGATATTGAGCACTTTTTCAAGTGCTTTTCTGTTGAGAAGTCCCTTTTTTAGTTCTGAACCGTATTTTTTAAATTGGGTTTTTAAGGATTGGGCTCTAGATTTTTGAGTTTTCTATATGTTTTAGAGATCAGTCCTCTGTCACTTGTAGGGTTGGTGAAAATCTTTTCCCACTCTGTAGGCTGTTGTTTTGTTCTATTGACAGTGTCCTTGGCTTAGAGAAGCTTCTAGTTTCAGGAGGTCCCACTTATTGATGTTCTTAGTGTCTGTGCTACTGGTGTTATATTTAGGAAGTGGTCACCTGTGCCAATGTGTTGGAGGGTATTTCCCACTTTCTTTTCTATCAAGTTTAGTGTGGCTGGGTTTATGTTGAGGTGTTTGATCCACTTGGATTTAAGTTTTGTGCAAGGTGATATATCGGTTTGGATCTATTTTCATTTTTCTATACATTACCATCCAGTTATGCCAACAGCATTTGTGGAAAATACTATCTTTCTTCCATTGAATGTATTTGGCCTCTTTGTCAAAAATTAATTGTTCATAGGTGTGTGGGTTAATGTGGAGGGCTTCAGTTTGATTCTATTGATCCACAAGTCTGTTTTTATGCCAGTACCAAGCTGTTTTTATTACTGTGACTCTATAGTATAATTTGAATTGGGGGATGGTGATGCCTCCTGAGGTTCTTTTGTTGAGCCAAATTGTTTTAGCAATCCTGTTATTCCAAATAAAATTGAGTATTGTTCTTTCAAGGTCTGTGAAAAATTGTGTTATGATTTTGATGGGAATTGCATTGAATCTGTAGATTGCTTTTGGTAGAATTGCCATTTTTACTATGTTGATCCTACCTATCCAGGAACATGGGAGATCTTTCCATTTTCTGATATCCTCTTCAATTTCTTTCTTCAGGGATCTAAAGTCTTTGTCAAACAAATCTGTTACTTCTTTGGTTATAGTTACACTGAGATATTTAATGCTATTTGCAGCTATTATAAAGGGTGATGTTTCCCTTATTACATTTTCAGCCCTTTTATTTTTAGTGTATAAGAGGGATACTGATTTCTTTGAGTTAATCTTGTATCCTGCTACATTGCTGAAGGTGTTTGTCAGCTGTAGGAGTTCCTTGGTAGAATTTTGTGGTCACTTATGTATACAATCATATCATCTGCAAATAAGAGATAGTTTTGCTTCTTTTTTTTCCAATTTGTATCCCCTTAATCTCCTTTTGTTCTCTTATTGCTTTAGCTAAAACTTCTAGAATTTATTGAATAGATAAAGGGAGAGGGAACAGCCTTGTCTAATTCCTGATTTTAGTGGGATTGCTTTGAGTTTTCATTCATTTAGTTTGATGTTGGCTGTTGGCTTGTTGTAAATCACCTTTATTATATTTAGGTATTTTCCCTGTATTTCTGATCTCTCCAGGACTTTTGTCATAAAGGAGTGTTGGGTTTTGTCAAAGGCTTTTTCAGCATTTAAGGAAATGATCATGCGCTTTTTTCCCTTCAATTTGCTTATATGATGGATGACATTTACAGTTTTTACGTATGTTGAACCATCCTTGCATTTCTGCCTACTTGGTAGTGGTGGATGACTTTTTTTTATATGTTGTTGGATTTAGTTTGCCAGAATTTTGTTGAGAATTTTTGCATCAATGTTCATGAGGGAATTTGGTCTGTAATTCTCTTTCTTTGTTGCACCTTTGAGTGTTTGGGGTATCAGGGTGATTGTTGCCTCATAAAAAGAGTTTAGCAGTGTTCCTTCAGTTTCTGCTGTGTGAAACAGTTTGTTGAGGCTTGGTATTAGTTCTTCTTTGAATGGTAGAATTCTGTAGTGAAACCATCTGGTCCTGGGCTTTTTATACTTGGGAGACTTTTAATAGCAGCTTCAATTTCCTTTGGGATTATAGGTCTGTTTAGGTCTTTAATCTGTCCTTGATTTAATTTTGGTAATTGGTACCTATCTAGAAAACTGTCCTTTTTTTAGGTTTTCCATTTTAGTAGAGTATAGATTTTCAAAGTGTGATCTGATAATTCTCTGGATTTCCTGGGTGTCTGTCATTATGTCTCTCTTTTCATTTTTCATTCTGTTAATTTGGATACTCTCTGTCTTTTGGTTAGTTTGGATAAGGATTTGTCTATCTTGTTGACTTTCTCAAAGAACTAACTCTTTGACTCGTTGATTCTTTGTATTGTTCTTTTTGTTTCTATTGTGTTGATTTTAGCTCTAAGTTTGATTATTTCCTGCTGTCTACTCCTTCTAGGTGAGTTTGCTTCTAATTGTTCTAAGGCTTTCAGCTGCGCTGTTAGTTCTCTAGTGTGGGATTTTTCTAAGTTTTTCATATAGGCATCTTTGGTGGGGAGTACATTGGGAGTTCCCCAGGTGGCTAGGTATTACTGACTTTAGATAAAATGCCCAGCTTCCTGAACCATACCCCACAGGCAGGAAAGTGAGAACAATACTGGACAATGGAAGACACAGGATGCGCAACTAGCTATCCGCAGGCTATATACTTCAAGGCTCAAAGTGCAGCTGAATGTCGAAGCAGCAGCCTACATATCACCCCTTTCTCTCTCTCTTTTTTTAAAAAGATTTATTATGTATACAGCACACAGTAGAGTGCATCATTAGAGATGGTTGTGAGCTACCATGTGGTTGCTGGAAATTTAATTCAGGACCTCTGGAAGAACAGTCAGTGCTCTTAACCTCTGAGCCATCTCTCCAGCCCCCCACCCCTTTCAATAATAAAATGACTAGCTGCAGTTGGAGGCCCCCAGCAAGATCAGGTATTCGGGAAGAAGCTGACGATCATCCTGGAGTTTAGGATGGATTGAAGAAACTGCCAGACCTGTGCCTGACTTTCATCGAGATCTAGAGTGTGGGATTTCCTTAGAGGTCACCCTGGGGAGGCTGGCCAGTTGGTAAGATGAGGTTGAGGGTGTGTTGAAGTACATGAAGTACACTTGCCAGTAATTTAGTACAGGCTTTAAGCATGCAGCTAGTTACATTTTTATGGTTGTGAGCCTAGCCTTTAACGGCTGAGCCATCTCTCCAGCCCTAGTTACATTTTTAAAAGAAACAGGGCACTGTTATTAAGACACAGACTGCACAGGAATTTTTTTTAAGTTTGTGCTGGAGGTTGAAGAGGAAAATTGAGGGAAGAAAAAAAGAAAAAGTTTAGGTTGTTCCCTCAGGGGGCTAGGGGTACACAGTTTGCAAATTTTGCTTAGACTTTGATGCTGATTGTTTTTCCTTCAGAGCATGGCCCTGCTGGAGTTCTTGGGTAGACTGGACCTATTCTCTCGGTGCATGCTGCCCAGCTAAAGTTGTACTGTCTTATCTCTTGCCTGTATTAAATGTAATTCAAAAGGATTTAAGCTAAGCTTACAGACATTTGGCATTACACCGCATAAAGTTATTACACATTATACTAATGAAGAGCTGCAGTGGGTACAAGCCACCAATACAGAATGGATGAAGCCTTTGTCCTTGAGATGCCTGTGCTGCCAAGGTTCTTAGCATAGGAATGAGAGTGAGGACCCAAGCTACCTAGCAGGTTCCTGAGTGCCATGAATCCCAGATATTTAGCTTATTTGTGGCATGAAAAAAGCTAAGGCTGTGAAAAGCCATTGCTTACATGGAGGTCCCAAAGTAAACTAAAACAGATAAAAGTTTTGCCAAATTTTGTGCTGATTTTGACATTTTCCATAATACTGAGATTCCTTATAATCCCCAGGGCCAGGCCATTGTGGAGCGCTCTCATGCACTCATAAAGCTTGTCTTTTTTTAAACAAAGAAGGAGGAGTATGCTGCCTCTCCCAAGGACCATTTATCCTTCATTCTTTTTATTTTAAATTTTTTCTGATAGAAATTGGAGGCCCAGCAACGTGGCCTTACCTCAGGTCAAATGGAAAAATATGGCAGATGGTACTTGGCATATACAAGACTCAGTTCTAGTGTTGGGAAAAGGATCTGTTTGTGTTTTTCCACAGGATGCAGATAACCCTGTTTGGGTGCCTGAGAGGCTAGACCACACTTTGGACACTCCTGGACAGCAGTCTCCTAGGACAGAGTCAACAGATTCAGTGGATGTTGGTAAAGAACCTTTCATTGCTGATGCCAGCAGGGCTGGATAACTCTGTCTGGCTCCCTCTTCTGTCCATTAATTATTCCATGGGGAAGCCTGTTATTCCAACTGATTTGTCTGAGGGCTATATCTCTACGTGTGGAATCTTACTGGGATTCTTATGTTTTTGAAATTAACAGTGGATGCATTGCCTTAAGCAACGCCAATGCCACAAATGCTTCGGTGGCAGGCCTTTGTGAGGTCTGGATGCCCTCAAAGTTAACCCTAGTATAAGAACCTATCCTGGGTTCCCCAGTCAGCTGATGCTGGCTGGGTAGTACGGGCTTTGAGTGGAGTTTGCCCGTACTGTGGGCTAACTGTTCTGGGCAGTTCCCTGGATGCTTACACCACTTATAGGTACTTCTGTTGGGATCCTTGGTGTCTGTTGCAGTTTTAACTGCCAAATTGGAATGAGTCTTATTATCTTGATACTTCTTTAGAAATGATTTTTCTTTTTTTAAAAAAATGTTTTTATTATTTTTATGTGAATTGGCATTTTGCCTGTATGTATAACTGTGTAAGAGTATCAGATCTTGGAATTACAGACAGTTGTTAGCTGCCTTGTGGTTGCTGGGAATTGAACTCAGGTCCTCCGGAAGAACAGTCAGTGCTCCCAACCGCTGAGCCATCTCTCTAGCTCCCTATAAATGATGTTTCTAATGTGTCTGGGGTTTTGAACCATTTCTAAGCAGGAATGTTACCTGAGAAGTTGCTGGGGACCTGAAAGAATAGCCGTGGTGGTTTCTGTGCCTGTCTCATTGCCAGAGAATGTCTCTCAGCTCATCTTACATTGACCCAAGAGAGATTTGGAGATTTTTGCTGCTGCTGCTGCAGGCTTTACCCTGAGTCATACTGCCATGGTGGCAAGCACAGTGGATACCCTCCCTGGACAGGTTGGAAATGCCCTGACTACTTAGAATGAAATGAGCACTTATGTTCATAAGGGAATTCTAAAGTTTAATTTGCAATTGGCTATAATTCAGGATTGTTTTTTGACTTTATTCAAAAATTGGTTTATGATTAAAGGCCTTCAGTTTACAAGCAGACTTTTAAGACTGGGCTGGCACCTTTCTTTGGGGGTGCTTCTCTGCACAGGAAGCATTGTCCTGATGTTGTATCTAAGCACTAGTGTAAAACCCAGGCTCAGGTCAATTTTGCCACACTACAGGTGTTATTTTTTCTGGCTCAAGAGAAGTATGAAGTTTAGATTTGGCTGAGCTTGGCCAATAATGACTAGTCAGCCAATGACGGGTAAGGCTTTGGGGGATGGCCTCAACCTAAGACAGGATGTGCGTTTGTGACCTGGGCACAATCCCATGATGAGTAAGAGGTTATCTGACATCTAGGCCACCTAAGATAGGCCTAGTCATTTTATTATTGAAAGGGGTGACATTAGTAGGCTCCTGCTGCAACATTCAGCAGTACTCTGAGCCTTGAAGCATATAGCTTGTGGATAGCTAGTTGCATATACTGTGTTTCCCATTGTTCCATATTGATTTGAGTTTGCTGCCTGTGGGGTATGGTACAGGAAGCTGGGCTTTTAATCTAAAGTCAGTAATCTCCAGCCCACTGGAGAACTCCCACTGTGCTTCCTGCCAAAGGTAGCCCCCTTCTCCCGTGTTTAAACTGAGATGGGGATTCAATAAAGTGTCATTCTCCTTGAGTGAATGACCGGTGTGTCTGTGTCCTTTTCCAATCCGCAGGCCTGAGCCTGAGTCGCTGACCCAAGTAGCACAGGACACTACACTGAATCACTTCTTCAACCTTAACATTTTATTTTTTAAAAACCTTGGGTATATAGTGTGTGTGTGTGTATGTTTCTGTATGTGTACATGTCAGCTGTCTCTTTGTGACTCTTATTTCTAGCTCACTATTTCCACCTTACATCTCTCTTTTACCTACCTGGCCCATCTCCAAGCAATGAGATTAAGGAGGGGTATGTGCTCTATGTTCATGCTCATTCAGCAAGCATTTTACTTGCTGAATCAACTTCCAGGCCCTAACATTGTATTTTTAATTGCTTAGAGACAAGAGTTTCCTTTTGTTGTCCAGATGGGCTCCTGGGTTCCTAGACTCAAGGGATTTTTTGGCCTCAGCTTCCTGAGTAGCTGTGACTAAGGTGGCATATACTTTTCTTTTATATTTTAATTTTTAGATTTCTTTTAGATGTATGAGGTTTTGCTTACATGCATGTCTGTGCAGCATGTGTGTGCCTGGTGCCTGAGCAGGTCACAAGAGGGCTTCAGATTTTCTGGAATTGCAGAGATGGGTAGTTGTGAGCCAGTGTATGGGTGCTAGGAATTGAATCCAGATCTTATGCAAGAATATTGCTCTTAGCCACTGAACCAACCATCTCTCTAAACCTTCATGTACTTTTTTTTTTTTCCAAGACAGGATATTACTATGTGAGCATTCTGGAATTCACTCTGTAGACCAGGCTGGCCTCAAAGTGAACAGATATCTGCTTGCCTCTGCCTCCCGTGGGCTGGGATTAAAAGCAAGCACCACTATACATGACCCTTTCATGTAGTTTTTAAGGTATCACTTTTAAGTCCATACAAAATACCTGGAACAATGCCTAGATGAGCAGCAAATCCATGGGATTTTTTTATTTGTTTTTGTTTTTTTTTATTTTTTAAGTATGTTTTTAATTATGTTCCAATATAAGTGTCTGCCAGAGAAAGGTATAGTATAAAAAAAACATTTCTTGTTTTTCTTGGTGGGTTTGAAATGGGCACCAGAAAGCTTGAATAACCATATTCCATTTTCCCCCCAGGGTCTGCCAATTGTGGATGCCAGCTCCGTAGTTTAGTGCTCCTAGATGTTTTTGGGTTGCTCCTCCCTGCTCTTATTAAGGGGACTAGATAGTCCTCTCTGCCAGTGCTCAGAGTAGTTGGAAGATCAGGTAGACAAACTTTTAAAAGATTTGGGCAGCTGGGTGGCGGCCGCAGTGATGGCAGCGGCCTCCGGCTGCGGCCTCCGCTGTGGCCGCGGCACTCATTTTTAATTCCAACACTCAGAAGGCAGAGGCAGGCAGATCCCTGAGTTTGACGCCAGCCTGGTCTACACGGAAACCCTGTCTTCCCACCCCCCCAAAAAAAATGTGCAATTCAAGCAATGTAGAACTATTTTACTTTTTAAAAAATTTAGTTTTTCATCACTCGGAAAGTTGTTAGAAGCTGGGCATGGTGGTTATACATCTGTAATCTCAGCAAAGGCACGCCAGCCTGGGCTACGTAAAACAAAATGGGGACGGGAATGTTCGAGAACAATCCTTGCATCAAAACGTTCACTTCCGTGACCAGTGGCGTCTCAGAAGCGGTAACGGATTCCGGAAGCAAGCGCCCCGAATTCAAATTCATAGTGTCATAATGTGTTAATGTGCACATCTGATAGGTGGGGACAGAGAAGGCGGGGAATACGAAAATTCCCATGGTGCCTGGGGGCACTGCCCTATAAAAGGCGCAGTCGCTGGCGTCCATTTCTCACAAGCTGAGGAGCGAGCGGAGCAGCGGTGACCGTTAAGAATTGGCGCGCGCCGGCCGGCCGGCCGGACACGGCAAAAGTAGGTACATAAATGGTGGGCTAAGGCAGGCAGCGGGCTCAGTCTAGCATAGAAGATTTATTTTAAAGCCCTACTGTGCTGCACCTTGGGTTTTCTGTGTGAACCTGGGAACTTTGGGGTTGAGCTTTTGCTAGAGAGTTTTCCCCTCAGAAAAAGTGCCGCGAGGCGTGGGCGGGCGCGTGTAGCCGAGGGGGGTCGTGTAGCCGAGGG
>PVIH01009838.1:34239-79618 GCA_004025045.1 Sigmodon hispidus | reverse complement strand
GAGAGAGAAAGCAATGTAGAGGAATCAGGGAGCCTGGTGGGGAGCCGAACCATCAGCGGGTCTGGTGGACAAAGTCTGAACTACTCAGATATGGCTAGAGACATGACCTAAAGCAGGGAAGGGGGATCGAGCGGCTAGGCTAACTCTTTGCCTTTTACCCACACTGCTCTGCTGCCAGGGCCTCCAGCAACTGAAACTGGGCAATGAGAGCAATGTAAAAGACCCCAGGAAGTGCAGTTTGCAGGAGTCACTCTTCTGTGCTTCAAAACAAAACAGGAGATGATGAGGAAGGAATCTGAGAATAAGCAGGAGAATGACATACGGCTTCAAGTGATCCTAATGTGATTGTAACAGTCAAACTGGGAAACTGTATTCACATAGCTTCAGTTGTCCTGTGGGTAACCTGTGACTTCTGTCCATGATAATATTTTAGTTTTCTTTTTTTATTAGCATATATTACTTATATAAAATAACAAGTTTCATTCTGCTATTCTTGCAGCATACATATACTATATTCTGATATTTCGATCCCATTCC
The DNA here is from genome assembly GCA_004025045.1 of Sigmodon hispidus. NCBI lineage: Eukaryota > Metazoa > Chordata > Mammalia > Rodentia > Cricetidae > Sigmodon > Sigmodon hispidus. Next base: position 79,081 of record PVIH01009838.1, on the reverse strand, counting down.
CTATTGCCCTCTTTTGTTTTCCCAGTTTTGTTGATTCCTCCCTCTTCTTAACCAATCTGTGTTCTACACTGATGTGTTTCTCGTGTGTGTGTGTGTGTGTGTGTGTGTGTGTGTGTGTGTGTGTGTGTGTGCTGAACCAAGGAATTTAATTAGGGATTGAGGGGTAACTGATAGATACATGAATAACTTATTAATGCTGTAACCATTAATGAAAATCTCCCTTTCTCTTCTTTGTCAATCATTAGCCCCAATAGCTACTCACAGTGGGCTGGGGCCTTGAGAGCCCCTCCCTTTATCCCTGACAGAAGATTGGCAGGACCAATCTTAGAAGATCTTGTGTAGCTAATCACTGCTGGCATAAACCCATAGGTGCAGTGTCCATGTTTCCCTGTTTCCCTGTTTCCCAATGCTTCTTCTTCTTCTTCTTCTTCTTCTTCTTCTTCTTCTTCTTCTTCTTCTTCTTCTTCTTCTTCTTTTTCTGACTCTTAGATTCTTTCTCCACTCTATTCCTGGCTGGTCCCTGAGCCCCAGAGGTGAGTGATACAGATGTCTCATTTAGGGATGTGTCACTTATTCTCAGCAGTTGACCAGTTATGAGTCTTTGTAGCAGCCGTCTACAGTGCAAAAAGAACTACCCATGAAAACCTTGCAGGTGGAGGTGGATTTTTAAAGAGACTGAAACATCCTTTATTATATGACTCTGGTTCCAGACAACAATGTAAATTCCTCAAGAACTCCTGCCTGGGAACAGACAGGCTTTCTATGGAATTTCCCTGCTGTAGGAGGTTTAACTCAGCTCAGCCTCCCTCAGTGTATATCCTTTCTCTTAACAGCAGGCTCTGGCTGTTTCTTCCCCTTCTTGCTGCTTATGACAGTCAGCCAGCTATCTTGGTGGAGTCAGAAGCTGACCTAGGGAGACAATATGGGTTTATCTGCCTGTGACTGACTTTGCTTTCTAATATCGGGTCACTTACTAACTAACTTAGCTACATCTTCATTGATTCCTCACTAGAAGGTAAGCTTTATGAGATCACTAGGTGTCTCATTCACTCCTTTGTCCTCAGCACCTTGGATAATTGCATGTTATGTATTAGATAATAGATCAATGACTGCTAGATATCTGAACCTAGGATAGGGACTATGGCAGAATCAAACTCCTTACAAAGATATAGGGAGAGAATAAAATGTGCTAGCTTGCAGGGTAAGGGAAGCTACTTTCAATAAACAGATAATAACCAACCCTGTTATAGGTGCTGTTAGGGTCAGAGTCTAGAGTCTGGAAGGCCTCACAAGCCAATAGACCAACCAGACAAAAGTAACAATGAAAAAAGAGAAAGATTTATTAATAAAGTCACATTTGGAAGAGGAAAAAAGAGGTCCAGTGACAATGCCCACCCTCAGTCTATCCTCAGCATCCAGATATGAAGTTTAGGTGTAAATGGCATGCAAGAAGTGTGCACATACTTAATTTGATCGAGATTTGGTCCCAGCCACCATCATCACTTGTGCTCCAGTCTCTGGCAAGGTGATCTGATCAGTTGAACTTTTCCACAAAGATGAGCTCCCACTTTGGCCAGCATGATGCTTTAGGCTTTTCCTTCTTCAGTGTGAGAATGCTGGAGAAGTGCCTGTTTCTTTGGACCCATTGAATCAGCACACTGATAGCCAACTGGAGGGAAACAGTGTCTCTTTAGAATGACTTTATTTTTGCCAAGTTGGTTATATGTAGCTTTCAAATATTATTGAAAGATGAAGTGGGCTAAGTACTTAGAAGTAGCCTTTGGGTATGAAGACACTTTGTGTCTTGTTGCTGCCTGGTCTTGTGAACAGGAGTCAGCACACAGACACCAGCATGGACCTGGTCCATGATGAAAACCTAGAGCCTTAAGAAGAGTCAGACCTCTTCAAATGGTGCTATCCATGAAAATTCACCTGCATTGCCACTGAAAACCAATCACTGAACCTTTTGCTTTGATGACTCTTCCCTATAAAGACTTGCTAGCCACTAAAAAGCACAGCGTCAAGTTCAAGGCTAATGCAGAAGATGCCCTTGGGAACCTGAGCTGGGAGGAAAATGTTTCTTAGCTCAGAGAGCATAGAGAACCTTCCTGTGTCAGTGTTCACCAGGCTGGGGCTGAGTCTGGACAGTCACTGTTACTCAAGTTTAGGATATGAGAAGGGTCTGGCCCACTAAGTGAGACTCCATCTTGCTGCCTTTCCTATGTGCCTTGGGCAACCTACTCTTATTTATAATGATTGTGGGGACAGCTTGTTACTCCATAACAATCTGATTGGAGGAATCCAATTTACATTTATAAAGTTCTCATAGATAACATCAAAACTTCACATGGAATACCAAACCAGCTGAGAGGTAAAGCCAACTAGCTTTCCAGAATTGTGAAGATTCTGCAGGGAAATCTTCTCCATGACTCTTTGCCTTTCTTTGTCTGATAAGATATAAAGTGTGTGAGTGTGGAGGAGGCAAGCCATCATCAGTCGGAGTTCAGCATCCACATTTGTGTCCTTATTAACTAGCTGGGATTTTGTCACTCTGTGCTCTATGACTTCAGCTTCCTGTCAATAGATGGGATGAACTTTCTGCTCTGTTGACCCCATGTACTTTGTTTCTTTGTTCATTTTCTGCTCATAAATCTTTTGCTTGTGTATGTGTCAATACACTATATGTGTGTACCTGACACTTAAGGAGGCCAGAGGGTATCAGATCTTCTGAAGTTGGCTTTATAGATGGTAGTGTGGGAGCCAAGGTCCCTCTACTTTGTAACTCAGAGCCATTTTGGAGAGTTAAGTTTTTTATTTCCCAAAGGTCAGGCCTGTTTCTGAGTAATCAGGAGAACATTTCAACCTAACTACAGTATTCCCTTGCCCTTAAGATGACCAATCAGCTATCTTCTGTCCACCTGGCTGAACAGATAATAATATTGGTTAAAAAAAATTTCCCTTAGACACCATCCCAATAACAGTGCTCCCAAGCTCTTCCCAACCAAATAACAGCATCACACTCTCCAGCACTTCCCAATAACAGCATTCTTGTGGTTTTTCCTTGGAAAACCTTGCCCTGGGCTGCAAAGGCACCCTTCTCCAAGAGTTGGGTGCCTGCTGCAGTTTGAATGTGCCCATCTCGGTGAGTTGGTGTGTTACTGGAGATCCTTCTGGGGGTTGTCAAGACTGGGCACAGCAGTAGTAAGGCTTCATGGAGGTGCTGGGAACTGATCCCAGGTCTCTAGCAGAGCAGCCAGACCTCTTAACCATTGGGCCATATCTCCAGTCCTTGCCCATTAACTTTTAGACCCATGTATGGAGCATGCACCTTAATTGTTTGCTAAGTTCTGAGTTTTCTAGTCCCTTCCATAGGTCACAGTAATTAGGTCTATAGGCTAAGTGTTGACTAAATAACTGAATATTACTGAGCCTTAAGTTTCAGGAGAATTCTTTACCCTCCTCCTAGGTTTGTCCACTCTTGATGTTCTCTCTTCTTAACTTCTTAACTCATTAGTCTCACCTGCATTTCTCTCTCTCTCTCTCTCTCTCTCTCTCTCTCTCTCTCTCTCTCTCTCTCTCTCTCTCTCTCCCTCTGTCTCTCAGTGTGGTGTGTATACAAGGATTTGCATGCAGATGTTGAAGGAAGAAGGAAGACAATTATAGGTCTTCCAGAAAATGATGTCATAAAAAAGAAAATGTTGTCACCTGTTGTATTTGTTTCCCTGAAGTCTATTACACACTGCAGTGCCACACTGGGAACCTGCTGTCACGAGGTCAGCATTCTAGTTGAGAAAACTGTACAACTCCTCCCCTCTGATGTCTCCTCTATGTGTATGTTCCCTGTAGGAAGCTGAAAGCAGGAAGCCATCTATCAGAGAGCTCGTCCACCTGGCCAGATGTGCAGCTTGTCCACCTGGCCAGATGTGCAGCTCATCCACCTGGCCAGATGTGCAGCTTGTCCAATTGGCCAGATGTGCTTCCCAACCTTCGCCTTCCACTGGAGCAATGCAGACTGGACAGAGGTATCAGCACCTCTAGAAAGGAGCTCAGTGAAGCACAGACCATCATGGCTGACCCACTTCTGTGGGTGGATGCCACCCGTGTGCTGTGTTTTCTTGCACACTTAGGAGAAAGCAAGGCTTTATTTATGGCAATCTGAGGATAATCTATAAATCTTGATCCCTTCAAAACCATCATAGCAAAATATCATACACTGGTCAATAATTTACATTCAATAAAAATGAATTACCCCTGTTATAAGAACTTGAAAATCCAAGACCAGTGTTCCAGAAGATTCGATGTCTGCGAGAACTTGCTCTGTGCTTTGAACATAATACCTTCTTTTTGTACATGCATACAGAGGAAGAGAAAAGGCTCTGCCAGTCCTCTTAAAAAGGAGCTTCTCATTCACAGGAGAATTGTCCTTGTGACCCAGTCTTCTCCCCATGGCACTACCTTTTAATATCATCCTCTTGAGACTTGAGTTTCAATATAGAATCTTTAAGAAGACTCATATGTACTGGCCAAAACAAAGTCTCATGACAGGATCTCAATATCCCCTGCTCACCCATGAACCCATGACACAGATGGTTGTCACATTGTGTATGTGCATTCTGTCTGCCAACCTTTCATTTCATAGAATGTTCATATTCATAGCTAGTCTTCCTTGCCAACTTGATTGGCTTTGAAATCACCACAGACAGAACACATCTCTGGGTATGTCTGTGAGCCTGCTTGTAAAGAGCTTCAGCTAAGAAGAAAAGGTCCATCTTAAATGTAGATGGAATCATCTCATGAAAAAGAAAATAAGGAAGACTCCACTGAGCACCAGGATCCACCTCTCTGCATCCTACAGCAGCTGGATTGTGAGCAGCATGTTCACAATCCTGCTACCGTGCCATTCAGTGGTAATAGATTTTATCCTCAAATCACTAGCCACAATTAATCCTTGCTTCTTTAACATGCTTTCTGTCAGGTATTGGTCACAACAATAATTAACAATTCATATACTACTAAAATGTAAAATCCATTTTTAAAAGTAGCTGAAAAGAAGCCATACATAGTGGCACATGCCTTTAATCTCAGCACTGTGGATACAGAGGCAGGGGAAGGTGGATCTCTGTAAGTTTTGGGCCACGAGGGCTGTATAGTGAGACTGTATCTCAAAATAAATAAGATGTTATCATAAAAAATAATTTGTTTTATTAATATTATCAAATGCTCTGCTTATATCCAATTTTTCAAAAACATCTCAAATATTTTTTCCAACTAGTTTACTTAAATTAGAATCCAAAGAAGATTCTTTTAACTAATATATTATATCCTTTAACTAAATAGTGGACTGTTAGAATACCTTATGTAGTATAATTAAGTTCTTTTGAGCCTATTTTCCATTATCCAGAGTAGTAACTACTGCCCACAATGACGTAAACATAAGTATATTTATACAGGCTACTAATTGAAGAAAAATGGAAGCTAAATATAGGTGCCTAAAAGGTTTGTTGTTTATTCAGCCCAGTTATGAATGTGGCCCAATGTAAAACTGTAAACCTACTTGAAATATAAGATTTCTTTAAAAAAAAAGAACATCATGAACTTTATAGATGACAATGTCATGTCTCAATATCAAAAAGTCATACTCTATACTGAGAACTGTGCCAGTTAGCCCATCTGTCATCAAGCCATCCAACCCAAGTTAATTCATCAGCTGATTGATAGACTCATAGTGAGACTTGAAGGGTCCCAAGAAACAGTCAGCTGATCCAACTAAAATGCCAACTCACAGAAGCATGTTTGAAGCATTCATTTATTTGAACACCTCCCAGCCCCCCTAGTCTGGTCCCTTCCTTCCCCCATCTTTACAACTCCTGCTTTGGTCCCTTCCTTCTCTTCTCCCTCACACTCTAGTCTGGTTCTGTCCTTCACTCCACCTTCACTTCCTCTTTTGAGACAGGGTCCTTTGTAGCCCCAAATGAACTTTAATTTACCATGTAGTCTAAGATGACCTTGAATTGCTGATCCTTTTGCTTCCACTTCCATAGTGTTGAGATGATAGGCATGTGCCACAGCATCTATTTTATGGAATGCTGAAGATAGAACCCAGGGTGTCATTTATTCTAGTGAGCATTCTACCAACTGAGTTATATCCCTGGTCAAAAATAGCTAATATATATGCATACATTTCTTCAAAAACTTTAAATACTGCCTTTAGATCTTAGGCACCTTTAACTCTGTCCAAAGCTGTTAGACTTTGCTGTGTACAGTAGTAATAAGCATACTTACATTTCCCCAAGCTTCCATTCTCAAGGGGAAACCTATAATTGCTTAGAACTTCTAGATCTGAAAAAGGACCACTTTGTTATTGTCTCTCAAAGTTTGGGAAGGAACCCACAACATTTATGTATAACAAATTAAAGAATAATTACACCCCTACATACACACTTGGGGTACATGTAATTATAAGTCATGACTTAATATTGAAAATCTAGATTCATCAAGAATTTGACACAAATATAAATCATTTGTAATTTAATTAGAGGAAAAAATTTATATGAAACAAGGTCCCCACTTCCCCCAAGGTCCCTATGGCACAAAGATGCTGTAGTAGTATCATTTTGGCCTGAATCTATATCTGAAATTTGGCAGAAACATGGCTTAGATAACCTAGCATGTCTCTGCTTGCAAACAGGCTGTCCAAGGCCATGAAGAATTTTCATTGTCAGCAGAAGACACACACTATCAGTTTCTTGAATGGGCTCTGGAATCCAGAAGACTAGGATTTGGAGTCTACATGTGCCTAATCATAGAAGGATCTTGAGCATGGTTTTAAGCTTTGCTAAACCTTGGTGAAATCACAAATAAATGGAAAGCCAAAATCTTACCTCGTGACATTGTTGATGAAGTAGATGAAATAAGACACATCATATTTAAAACTTCAAATAGAATTTACAAATGTTTCACACGTCAGTAGTCACTGGGTTGCACTCATACTTGCAACTGTCTGCTCCATGTCAGTTCTAGAAAGTTCCATGACTTTGGTACACATGCTCATCACATTTAACAAACTTATAAGATTTATGCTTTGAAAATAGTATAAAACCATGATTTTGATAAATAATATAGTGAGTCAGTTATGTAGTATCACCAAAACATCGAAACTTCTTTATGTGTGTCCCCATATCATAGAAAAACTAAAGCATTGAATCTTCTGATTTGTCACTCATGGTTTTCTTCTATAATTCTCCTGCATTCAGTTGCTGCTCAGAGTCCCTGGGATTTTTCTAAAAGTCTCACTGACAGTTTTGAATGTCATCTATTTTGTCCCTTTGCTGGCTGATTCCTTCATTTCCGAAGGGAGAAGATTCTAATTGTTTAACTTCTCCACAGGAGTACTATGTCCCAGTATCATCTTGGGTTTCTCAATTTTATGGTATAATAAGAGCCAATATTTTTATAAACTTAAAACACCTAGAATGCCAATTTGTTATTGCTACTTACATAGATGAAATTTTAGGCTCACTTGAATATATAAATACACACATACACACACACCCACAAAAAAACCTTTTTCTTTTATGTTCTTTCTTACTTGCTTTCATTTATTCTTTTTTTTCTTTTCTTTTTCTTTTTCTTTTTTTTTTTTTTTTCAGGGTCCCACTATGAAGCCCGGGCTAACTTCAAACTCATGGCACTATCTTTGTGCCTTTGCTTCCTCACTGGTAGGATCACACAAGCATAAACCACTATATCCAGATAATATGTGTAGGGGTTTTTGTTTGTTTGTTTTGATTTGCTTTACAGACAGGGTCTCATGTGGCTCTGGCTGGCCTCCAACTTACTATCTAGCTGAGGATGAAGTTGAATTTCTGATCCTCTTACTTTCACCATCAGAATGCTGGAGCAACCAAACATCAACAGTGAAAGTGGGAAATCCTTCACCAAATTTTCTCTTGTATTTATCAGGATTTTAAATTCTAGAGCTTAACCTAGTGATTACCCATAAATATTGAGATCACAAGGATGGTTTCACATCTTGGACTGCTCCCACTGTGTGTGGAATGGCGGTGATCTCCTTTTGCAATTTTCTCATTTGAGAACCAGAAAGAAAACAGAGAATTTAAATGAGCACAATTCAAGGATTTACAAAGGGACTCATTATAGAGATATAGTCAGGGGACTGAAGCAGCCACAAGAGATAGGCACAAAAGCACAGGCTGCCAATGTCTTTGGACTAATGGAATCAGGTGAAGGACAGACTACAAGGTCAAAAGATCCTAGGAGAGTCTCCCACATTTTTAGGAGCCTTCACCTCTTGTCAAGGAGTCAAGAAAGGTCAGGGTGACCCCAAGGAGAATCCATGGAGACCATCAATACCCCAGCCCAGATACACCCTCACTGACCAAATGTTAACAGAGATAAACAGGAAACAGCATCCAAACTCAGTAGTATTTGGAGCAGGGAGCAAAGTAGAGAAAGATGAAGGACTCTTAGGGAACAAGCAGAGGAGATGAGGTATGCCTCTAACATAAAATCCTATTTCCAGGGAGGAAAATGGCATGTACCCATCACAAGGAGTCTAGCTTCTCATTTGAAAAGCCCAGAGGGCACAACACAGTCTTTTATAATTTACTATTGATTTTCAAAAAGTACCGGTCACATCACACTTAATCCAGTATGTTCAAAAACCTATTATTTCAACAAGTGTGCTTAAACATCAGTTAGATAGTTTGCATATTCTCACAGTACCTAGTATTGCAGGCACATCTCAAGTGTGTAGGGGCTGTATGAGGCTTATGGCTGAATAGTGGATGAACAGTTGCCCTGCCTCACTGGCCAGTTAAGACTGTCTCACCCACCTCCACCATTTAGATAGTCACTTCCTTCACTTTTAAATTATAAAAATTGCTCTTTTATGGAACATCAAATATGTGAGCTGTGAGGTTGTGGTAAAGGGAAGGACACAGGATGCTCCCCTAACTGCCACAGTGTGGCGATTCTTATTTTCCTATTACCTCAAGGTATGACTTCAAGGTAATGTCAGTTAAATGTCCTCATTGATTAATATTACTTTTTAGATTTTTCACCACTCAGCGACATTACATGTCTTGATGAGTATATCACTCAACCTGCCAGCCATAACTGACTGGGCACTGCTTAGCATACAACCATGAGATGAAATCACCAATAAAGACATGGCTGGAAGAGCTTTCATTGGCCTATTCTTAAGTACACAGATGGTTATGAAGGCCATAAAGTAGTCCTGACAGGAAAGCTGTGTGTGTGTGTGTGTGTGTGTGTGTGTGTGTAGAGAGAGACAGAGAGACAGAGAGACAGAGACAGAGAGAGTGATGTTGGAGAATTCCTTCATCACCACTTGTTATTTTATTTTCTGAGAAAGAACACTGCATTTGGCCTGTAGCTCACTGATTCATCTAGCTGGGATGGTCAGCAAGCCCCAGGGTGGTACTTGTCTCTTCCTTTACAGCCTTGAGATTATAAGTGTATGCTGTCACACCTGGCTTTTGACCAAAGTAACAGAAATTCAAACTCATTCCTTATGACTACAGAGCAAACACTTTATTAATTGAGCCATCTCCTCAGTTATAAGATTAAAATTTTTATTTTACCGGTTATATTGAGTTTTATGGCCTGCCTTCCATCATTTTCCTGGCATTACTCAATAATAAACTATAACCTCTAAGCTGAAATAAATTGTTTTCTCCCCTTAGTTGATTTTGGTTATGGTCCTGGCAACCTAACGTTTGGGAAAAATTATGAAACAAAAATATAAATACAATTAAATGCCAATGCTTGTTCCAAATTAATAAAAAGTTGCACAGAAAAATCATAGATCAGTACCAGAGACTCATATATGTGATACTCAGTGGAGATGGTTAGGAATGTCTAATTTTACCATCAGTTACTTTTTAACTGAACTCTGTGTGATGTGCTGAAGGTAAAGCTGTAAAACCACTGCTTTATTGGAAGAAAATAATTAGCCTGATAACCTGATGACCATCTAGGGTTTTATTTCTTTCATTTAAAAATTATACTTAAAAATTTAAGTGTGTGTGTGTGTGTGTGTGTGTGTGTGTGTGTGTGTGTGTTTGGGTATGTGTATGTAAGTATAGGTGCTCACAGAGGCAAGAGATGTTGGGTTCCCTACAGCTGAAGTTAAGGTGGTTTTGAGGTACCAATGTGGGTGCCGGGAACTTCAGAATTGCAATATGCCCTCCTAACTGCTGAGCCGTTTTTACAGTTCTTGTTTGCAAGTTTCTGTAATGTCACTTTTGAAGCTAATGTAGGAAGTACTAATGATGCTATAAACATACACATTGATGGATCAGTGTCTCAAAAGTTCTCTCTCATAAATATGCCATGCAGGCATATACTTTCACACACACACCCCCTTTTCAGAGAAAAACAGAGACTTAAAGACAGTGCATGGGTTTCCTAAGCATTCTGTGTGCCTGCCATCTTGTTAGTGACAGATAATGGAAGCTAAGCCCAGAACATTTGGCCCTAAGTCAGGGTTTTTTGTTTGTTTGTTTTGTTTTGTTTTTTCACGTTACCTCAAATCTCTGTCAGATGGTAGCTGAAGGGTTCTGGATTAAAATGCTTCCCAAAGATGCTGGTTTGACTGGTTCTAGGGAGGCTTCTGGATTCTACTGGGAAATAAAGAGTATAGGGATGCACACATTTTGCTCAGAGTGGCCAATCTAGAGAAATCCTAGGCTGCCTCAATCTATTCTTTAAAGCTAATATCTCTCTCATAGCTCCATCAAGATTGAACTGCAGGCTTCATCAACAGCTTTAATTAGCCAGGACACAGAGAATTCTCTTTTCTGAATTTTCAACCTCTCTTTTGAGTAGGCTCTTTCTTCTTCCTACATATGTGCTCGAGAGATTCTGAGTTCTAACATTATGATGAAAACAAAACACTGTTGTTCCCCTCCCTAAGGTCTTCATTTGGCTCTTGTCTTAGCTTTTCCAGCCAATTCTGAAGAACACCCCCCTCTTGTCACCCCCACTTTCCCAGTTGCAAAGTTCACTCCTAATCTGCTATATTCTGCCTTCTAGCTAATAATCATCTCTGTGTGCCGGGTCTCTGGTGCCCTCCTCCTTGGAAAGCCCCATGGTTGTTTTTTAAAGTGCCCTGATGGATGCATTCAATCCTCTGCTGCTTGGCCCTTCTCAGGTTTCTGTGGCTCTCCTGACGTTTCTTTCCCCCATCAGCCATTCTCTCTCCCAAGTTTACCCCTGAAATTCAGGGTTCCCAAAGGTCCTATTCTACAAGTTTCCTCTCTGGCAATTGCAGATACTGTATTGGCTATTTTTCTGGTTTGCAAATAGATATCTGACAGAAAACAACTCAAGGGAAAAAGGGCTGATTTGGCCTCATGGTTTGAGGGGAGACAGTCCATCCTTATAGGATGTCCCATGGCAGTAGCCTCATAGTAGCCCGGGACTCCTAACTGTCTTAAGCCTTATCAGAAAACAAAGCAGAGACAGGGAATAGAGTTGGGCTAAACGGCAAAGCCCAACCCCAACCACCTCCTTTCTGCAGAAAGGCTCTACCTTCTCTCAAACCAGCATCACCCTCTGGGTTCCACCTGTTAAACCCACGAAATTATGAGGAGTGCTTCATATTGAAATTAAAATAGTTATTCTCTAGCAGTGAAATGGTGGGGCTTCCTCAAAATTCCCAGGCTGAGCAGTCAGCCGAGGGAGGAGATACTACACAGAGGCTGGCCAGGGTCAGTGCTGCCCAGGCAACTAGTACTATAACTCCTCTTTCAGTGGAGTAGTTAGGAAGACCAGACCTGGGCCATCTTGTGGAGGTGTCTAAGTTATTTGGTGCAGCAGCTCACACTGACCTACCTTGCTGGTCAGCCCACCACTCAAACCACCTATTCATGGCAAGAATATGGTCCTCTGAAATGCCCTCCTTGGGTCTGGGAAGCTCCTGGCCCCACTTGGCCCCAAATCTCCTCTTCTCACCATGTTCCCACCCATCCAACTGATTTGTTCTGCAGGCCCAGGCCAGGTACTGCGGACTCAGGCTCATGTTAGAAGAAACTCATTATGTGACGGGAAACAGAGGAGAGCTGAGGACAGGGGTTTCTTCTCCTCCTTCAGGTGACTGGCAGCGAGTGAAGTCAGGTCCAGTGTCTCCACAACATTTGACTTGTAACCTGCTAATGAATGCAGTCTAGTAGAGTATAAGACAGCAGCATATCACAATATCAAAAGGTCAGATACCTCTGCAAGGTCCTCTTAAAAGTTATTTATTTATTCATTTTCACACCAATCTCTCCTCCCCCCCCCCCGCCCGTGTGTGTGTGTCTCTCTGTGTGTGGTCTGTGTGTGTGTGTGGTCTGTGTGTGTGTGGTCTGTGTGTGTGTCTGTGTGTGTGGTCTCTGTGTGTGTGTGGTCTGTGTGTGTGTCTGTGTGTCTGTGTGTGTGTGTGTGTGTGTGTGTGTGTGTGTACAAGTGTGCCATGGCAGTTATGTGAAGGTTCAGCGGCATCTTGAAGAAGCTAGTTCCAGGGACTGAACACAAGTCTTTAGGCTTACCTATCTGCTGTGTCTGAAATGTGCTGGGACCACAGCAGAAGTTCACTATGAGTCTCCCTTAAAGATGACAATTGCCTTAAACCAACTTGTCTGCTATCTTAGTTAGGATTACTATTGCTGTGAAGAGATACCTTAACCATGGTGTCTCTTATAAAGGAAAACATTTGATTGAGGTGTCTCCCTTACAGTTCAGAGATTCAGTCCATTACCATCATGGCGGGACATGTACATGGTAGTGTGCAGGCAGATGTGGTGCTGGAGAGATAGCTGAGAGTTGTACATCTTAGAGGCAACAGGAAGTGAACTTTCTCACTGGGAGTAGCCTGAGCATAGGAGATGTCGAAGCACCATTCCCAGTGACACATTTCTTCCAACAAGACTACACCTACCCCAAGAAAGCCATGCCTCCTATTAGTGCTCCTACTTTGTGTGTGGGTGTGGGTGTGGGTGTTTTCTTTCAAACCACCACACCTGCCTAAGCTTCTAATGTTTAAGAGAAACTGGCACTTGGGAATTTTAGAAAAATTAGTTTTTTATTATTTAAAACCCAATGTTGGAACTAAAGAAAATCTGTCTATAGTTATTCCACCCTGGTGGCTGGACATTATGTGACCTCTAACATGGGCCTTTGTGATGTAACATTTTAGGGCTGGACTCCCTGTGAAAGAAACCATCTCCTAGCCTGAGATGTTTCATCTGGCCTGGGAAGTACAGACAAATGCCTTGGTTACCCAAGAGGGTGGTACACTTAGGGGTGGTATCCTCTTTTTTATTAGTTTTTGGTGGGATTGTTGACCTTTCTATTATAGTCTGTTTGAGGAGAACAAAGGCCAGATGTCTTCTTAAGTATCATGGAATTATCATGGCGCAGGGATGAGGGAAGTAGTGTCAAATGGTTGAACTTTCCTTTCAGGACCATGTTCTGTATCAGTGCGTTAAACTGCATGTGGGCATTATGCTCATTCTTTTAGTCTTTTTTTCTTCCTCCCCCTTCTCCTTCTTCTTCCCCCTCCTCTCTGTACATTGTTTCCAAATATCTACTTTTTGGACATGATAATTACATTATCATGTACATCTGAAGAAGAGAGACCCATGAGATAATCTGTGATAAAACATTCTAAGTAATACAATTCAGTTTAACACATTGCCAGGCATCCCCAGGTGAGCATACCACAATGCAAAAATATGGGTATCAAACCACATTTTACATAAAAAGAAAGCATCAATAAACTTCAAAATGTACTAAATTCATCTGTCTCTTAAGATACGGTTGTTACAAAGCCATGATGAATGGTTTTATAAAATGAGTTTTATTTCATGCTACTCTGCCATTACACAAAACATCTCATTTTCACAAGGCTTTGGGGGCTACATGAGTCATCAGCAACACACAATATAGTTCTCGAGCTTTCTAAGGCACATTCCCTGTGCAAACTGCACGTCATATGTATTCAGATCTCTGTAGGAAAGAACTCAAGTGTTAGACTTGAAATTGACTTTTTTTATTTTTCCTATCAGTGTATTTCTTTTAAAACAGCATATATTTTAATTTTTCCAAAAGCAGTCTTTATATTTTGGCAGTGATGTACTACTTCTGTGATATGGTCAAGCGATTACCATAGCTACAAGGACAGAAGACAAAAGTGAATTTTTATTAGAAAGCCATGTTCTTAAGCTCAAGAGCAGCATTTCTTTTGACTTGATCTAAATAAATAATAATGAACATTATTATTAATATAATAAAGTGTGATATTACAGATGACTAGGAGTGTTAAATTGGAACACACACATGGTGACATACTGTGGAGAATGCCTAAAGACCTTTGGGTTGCCAATCTAGAGGGCTGTGGTTTTCAACAAGGCTACTTCTGTCTCCTAATGGGTAGAATGCAGTGGGGCTGCTTGGAATCTATGGTATTCACAACCCCCTTAGCAGTAGTCAGGACTAAGGCCTTAATAGCATTAAGTTAGTCCCACCATGGTTCCAAAATGATGACCCTAATCTTTTCAGTTACCTTTACTGGATTATTTGTGAGCACATAACTGTTCTGTGAACCACATTCTGAAGAATTAAGATAAGTAACTTTGCCACTGCGGCCCTAGGTGTTAGACACTATTTTTTCTGTCCGTGGAGGCTTCACTACATTTGATACTGTTCCAATAAGCTCCAAAGGTAGCATTTATTCCCAGGCTAAACCAGAGCTTTGCTTTCACTAAACTTTTGGTGATTGATAATCTGTATCAGTCATCTAGGAGACATGCCTCTGGATGGGTCTGTGAGGCTTTCCAGGGAGATCTAACTGGTTATAGAGGGACTACTCTCAATTTCAGCAACATCATCCCATGGGCTGGAGCCATGGACTGAGTGAGAATGGTGAGTTAGCTGAGCCCCAGCATTCACCTCTGTCTGCTTCCTGCCTGCAGATTCTATGTGACCATCTTCCACACACTCTTACCATCATTCACTGTTAAGGCCTGTGACACTTCAAAACTGTGACCCAAATAATCTCCTTCTTCTTTAAGTTGCTCTGTGTTGAGTATTTTGTCACAGCAGGAAGAACTATAATTAATATTGCTAATTACATTAATTAACTTTAATTAATTAAATCTTCTCATTTCTTTCCTCTGAGTTTTCCTATCTTTTCTTCTCCCAGATGGCCTGTAGGGTAGACTACATTCTTATTTACAAACATGCATATTAAGGGTGTGTTGTCTTTTTGGAAACTCCTACCCAAAACTCCCAGAGGTATGTTTCTTAAATGATTGTAAAATTCTTCTCTGAGAAAAAATTATTATTATCTTCCAATCTTGGTCTTATCATATTTCGTCACATGATTTGCTTTACTAAGTAAACTAGAACAAACATATCTGACCTTGCCAGAAGAGTGTATGGCCTGGTCTGCTAAAAATATTTTCCTTCTCTTTAATGATCCCTTTGTGTTTCAGAGAGCCCTTGGCTGAGCAAGGGAATTCATTAGATGTGGATAATGATGCTTAACAAATAAATCTTGGTTAGTTTGAGAGTTTATTCCTAAATCGTCCTGATGACTAGCAGCTACCAGTTTAGTCAGTTGGACTTTAATGAATGGCACATGTTTCTACCATAGTGTCTAAGACGAGATCTTGTCAGTTAACTCATGGACTTTCTTGCTGGAAGAACCACTCTTAAGGTCAAAGACCAATGGTGGTATTGTACTAAATTGAAACATTCTGATAAGGCTCATGTAATAAGCCAACTTACAAAGGCTCAGGAAGATCCTGAAACTTACACACTTCATAAGGCCCCTCCTCAAAATTAGAGAGGCAGTGCATCTGCTGGTGAGTGGAGAGCCTCCCATGACAGCTGTGCTACCTGCAAGTCTGAAGGAAGTCCATGGATGCAGCTTTTGTGAGTTTTTCATGCTGGAGTGAACTTGTCAGTGATGCAACCATTTTTGAACCACCCAGGCTCCTGAAAATAACCCCATGATCATACTCCTGTCAAACACAATAAACTTATTGGTTACTGATCTAGACTTGTTTGGCATCATTTCTTTGCTCTGTCATGAGTGATCTTTCTGGGGTGAATGGATAGACATTTGTTTATATCCCAGGAAGAGACACTCATTGGGTTGTGGTGAGAGGTCTTCTTCTGGAACTCTGTACATATAATAAAAGTGGGTTTTTGTTTTGCTTTGTTTTTAGGGACAGGAGACATGGCTCACAGGTAAAAGCATGCAACTTCCTTCAAGTGAGGCCAAGTTATATTCTCAGTATCCATATCATGTGGTTCACAGCCACCTGTAACTCCATCCCTAACATGTCCTCTGAACTCACATGCTCATTCCCCTTTCCACACATGCACACACATAATTAAGAATAATAAATCTTGAACGGTTTTTGAGTGTTTTTATTTTGTCTTTTTTTGAACAAATGGATGCCTGAATAAATAGTTGTCTCTGTTGCCTGCTGGCTCCAAAAGCCATATTTAGTGCCAGTCCCTTTTAACATCAATATCATTTCTTGAATTCCCTGACCAATGTGTGACATTTGTTTTTACATGTAATATCAGATGCAGACAGGGTCTCATGGAGTTCAGGTTGGTCTCCAGCCCTCTATATAATCTAGAACAACCTTGAACTTTTTCTGATCCTCCCATCCCCAAGTTTAAGCTAGATTAGCTGCTGGATTGAACCCAAGGTTTCTTACACATTAGGCAATTACCTAGCAAATGAGCTACATCTCAGGCCCTCATCAGTATTTTTTTCCAATGGAAGTTACCAAGCTTAACTCCAAAAATTCTTACTTATGCTTTTATTAAGAACCTGAGTCCTTTCTTTATAGTGAAATTCAATATGTCAATAGAAGGGTGACCATCCGAGAAACACACAGAATCTCCCTAAACCTTATTTCACATTTCTAACACCAAGTGGACTTGATGTATTTGATGCCATCATCCTTTATGGGGATACAAGGTTACACTTCTCCACAATAGATGTAGCAGCCCTTGTTGGAGAATGTAGGATGTGACACTTCTTAGGAAATGACACTAGGCTTCCAGTCAAAGCAGGATTTTTGTTGATACTGAATTACCCGTGTAGTTCCACATGTAATTGTCACAGCATGCCTTGAAGTGACATTAGCTTATACTTTATATCATACCCCAAGTCTAAGTTAAAAAGCTTCAAGGGAAACTCAACTTTACACAAGAAGAATTCAACTTTAAACAAGATGCTTGTCGGAGGAATGACAAAGAAATAAAAATGAAAGCAGCCACTGATTACGATTAAGTTCACAGAAGGATCAAGGCAGGATGAAATTCCAGGAGCCTGGAGGCATACATTGTACAATGAAATTACATCTAAAGATGAGCTGAATATTAGATCTTTTTAATCTGGCTGGTGGTTTGAAAGAAAATGGCCCCCAAAGAGAATGGCACTATTAGGAGGTGTGGCCTTGTTGGAATGGGTGTGGCCTTGTTGGAGTGGGTGTGGCCTTGTTGGAGGAAGTGTGTCACTGTGGGGATGGGTTTGAGGTCTCATATATGCTTAAGCCAGAGCAGTGTGGCAATCCACTTTTTGTTTTCTGTGAATCAAGATGTAAAAACCCTCAGCTCCTTCTCGGGCACTATATCTGCCTTCATTCCGCTTTGCTTCTCGCCATGATAATAATGGACTAACCCTCTGAACTGTAAGCCATCCTTAGTTAGACCTTTTCCTTTATGAGTTGCCTTGGTCGTGATGTCTCTTCACAGCAACAGAAACTCTAACTAAAACACTTCTATCATGGCTCATCTCCATGTCTCCTGGTCTTGTTGCAGTATCAGCGAGGAGACATATTTCCAGGGGAGTCTGAGAGTGTTTCCCTATAAGGTTAACTAATTTAGGAGGAAAGACCCACCCTTATGTGGGTGGGACCATCCCAGGTGCTGACGTCAGGGACTGAACAGAAAGGAGCAAGCTGGTGAGCAGCAGCCTTCTGTCTTCCTGACTGCACACAGTGTGACCAGCTGCTCCACACTCCTGCAGTCCTCCCCTTCCCTCCAGGATACACGTGGACCTTCTTGGAACCTTGTAACGTGAAGCCTAAATAAGCACTGCTTCCCCTAGGTCTCTCTTGTCCCAGCAAGGAGCTATTCAGCTAATACAATTACCATCTTGGAACAATCTGCTGGTTACTTTGTCCCAAACTTGGGATATTGTAGCAACAAAAGGTTGAAATGTGGGGGTGGGGAGACAAAAACCGATTTATCTGTACAACTCTTAAATGTTAGTACAGCCCTGAATGAATGGGCTTTGCAGCTGCCCTAAAATAGTTTCCCAGAATGCACCAGGAATAAGCAGTATCATATTTACCTTGGGTCTGTGTGTCCAGATCAGACCTTGCAAGGCAGTTATACCAGAGAGCTGTTGCTATATTCTCATCAGTGGGAGGCTGAGGCAGGAGGATTGCTGAGAGGTCAAGGCCAGTCTGAGCTGCATATAGCGCTTCTCCAAGCCGGTCTGAGCTGCATAGTGTGAGTTCCAGGGCTGAGTCAGACTCTGACTCAAAATAAACAAGCAAACAAACAAAAGGGGGGGATGGGATGGGAGGAATTAAAAAAGAGGGGGTGGACAGTGGGGCAGGGTTTCACCAGGACCTGGCCCACTGCCTTGCTCCACTCCGCCCCCCCACTTCCCCTAAAGCTGATGGCTTTCTCTGCCTGTCCCAGTGACAGGCCTCTGGCACCAATTCCCCACCTTCCAGAAAGGGTGGAGGGACGCAGGCCCTGGCTCTAGCTGTGTCTTCTCAGAGAGCCTTAGGCTGCCTCAGGAGGCAGACACTGCAGCCTGGGTGACAGGGCAGAGCAGTGGCAGGCTTGTCCTGGTCCCTAGCTGTTTCTGCCTACACCTGCGCTAATCCTGAGCAAGCCCCGCTGCAGCCCCAGCAGAGAGACCAGAAGCCATGATGAGCCACGCCTGCGACTGCCAGGGCGCCAGCCAAGGTAAAGGCAGCATCTCCCTGGGCTTCAGGGTCCTGCAGCTGCAGTCAGTTGACCCAGAACAGAGCAAATGGGCGATTTCCTCCTCCTTAAGTAGCAAGGCTGTGTCAGAAGTCCAGATTTTCCTACATGTGTGTTTCTAGATATTTTTTGTTGTTGTTGTTAATTCTAGAGTTAACTTTATAAAGTTCACGGAACTCCGCGGGGTACTTTTGGGGGTGGGGCATGGAATACTGGAGCTACTGAAGGCATCTGTTTGGCGCTCACAGTGCTGCAGGAGCTCTGAGCCAGACTGCTAGCACTTTCCCAGAAAGACTGACAGCGCAGCTTCTGCTTTGGGACCAGAACTGCACAGTCCCAGTGTGCTCTCCATCCGTCACTCCAAAAACAGATTGTTAGCCCACAGACAACTCAACGTGCTTGGGATCCTAAAACTGGATCTTAGTTGTTTAATGATATGCCGATAGAGAAGTCTTTATTACTCGGATGTCACCTGGTTCTGTATCTTTAAAATAGTATTTCCTAACTTTTTCCAGGGGAGGACCTGGGACTACTTTGCATATGTGATGAAATGCCCCTAGCCTGTCAACACTGACCTACAGAGATATAAGCATGTTCTAATCCGCCAAAGACTTCAGGCTGGACCCTCTAATGAACGCTGTGTCACCCAAGGCATTTGACTCCCCTTTGAAAGGTCACTGTTGTTGGGATTCTCACTCACTGGTTACTTGTTGACCTTTCAGAAGCCCTCCTCCAGGAGTAACTCCTCTTTGTATGAGACCCTTTGGGAGGGCACTGAGCATGGCTTAATAAGGCCTCCGTGGAGTTAAAAAGTTCCCCTTGGGCTTTTGTTCTTCTGGTAGTTAGGTAACCGTGCCAGGGGACCAGAAGGACCAGCCACTTTCAGAGCTAGGTATTTTGTTCAGTGGCTATTGAGACAAGGACTGCTGTGCAGAGAGAAACCTTGTCTAATTCATCTTCTGCCCTTTGCTGCTCCAAGGTGAGTGTCTTAACACAGCTACCTCCATACACTTTACAAATGAGTGTGTGTGTGTGTGTGTGTGTGTGCAATCTCTCCAGTGCTCACAAATATGTACATGTGTGTACACATGCAGATGCCCTTATAGCCAAATGTATATAGCCAAATGTATATAGGTATGGATTGGATGTGGAGGCCAGAAATCAACCTTGGGGGTGTTGTTTGCTTCTCAGGTGCTATCCATCTCGGTTTTTGAGACATTCTCTCATGTTATCTTAGAACACTCCAAACAGACTCAGCTGGCAAGCAAGCCTGAAAGACTCTGTGGTCTCCAGCTCTCCTGCTCTGATACCACAGCATGTGCCATCACACACATGTACATAATGCTTTATACATATGTATGTATATACTATGTTTTGTGTAGGTTCTGGGGAGTGAGCACAGGCCCTCATTCTTGCAGGCAAACATTTTGCCAACTAAGAGATAACTCTCCAGCTCTGTCTTTTGGGTAGCTCAGGCTGACCGCAAACTCTTATGTAGCTAAAGATGACCTTGAAATTCTTATTCTCCATCTTCTACCTCTTGAGTCCTGGGATTATGAACACAAGCTACCACATGCAGTTTTATTGGTACTGGGGATCAAACCCAGGGCTTTGTGCATGGGAGGCAGGCACTCTACCCACTAAGCCCTATCCCCTTTAATTTTAAATCTGAATTTCTAAGAGACCAGCAGGCTTAATTCTCAGTCTGTCTGGTTGTCCTAGAGCAGCTGAGAAAAATGACTGTGTGGTTAATGGCTCTGAGATGCACCATAAGTTTGTTATGGCATCTTTAACAGGTATAGCATCTGCCTGTCAGACTTCATAGGTCCTCAAGTATTTATGAGACAGTACTGCTGAGTGACATTTGATAAATACACTGAACGGTGTTTTTATCTTCAACTCTCTTATTCACAGTATATTACAGATCTGTCCATTATAGCAAAAGACCACAAGGAATCCTAGTACAGATAAACACTTGTTTGTCCTCCTCTATGTTTTGATAGATACCATGATCTAGAAGTCTCATCTCCAGAAAAAGTTGGTAGTATTAATTATATTCAATTCCATTGCATTTTTATTAGCAATGAAAGATTCTTTTTACTCCAATTATAGTTCTCTCTATTGAAATAGTAACACCACAATCCATAGAGCGCTTCATGATTACATTTGGTTATTGTTGAAAATATGTTTACAATGCAAATCTGACTTCCATTTGAGTGTGATGGGCAGCAATGTTTTCTATTCTGTTGCAATGTCATTTGTCTGTGCTGGGGTAAGACATGTAGACAGTGATATTGGAATGAAATTGAAACCTTGATAACAAGACTTCAGTATAGTTTTCTTTCCTTTTCTTCCCCGTGTGTGTGTGGGGGGGGTGAGAGAGAGAGAGAGATAGATAGATAGATAGATAGATAGATAGATAGATAGACAGTTAGAGACTCCTTCAATTTTTGTGTCTCCCTCCATTTGCTGTGTTTGAGTGTTTATGTCTGTGCACCATGTGTGTGCCTGGCACCTCCAGAAACCAGAAGAGAGTGTCAGGTGTCAGATCCCCTGGCTTAGGATTACAGATGGTTGGTTGTAAGGCCCCAGGTAGGTTCTAGTAATCAACCCATTTTTTCGGGAAGAGAAGTCAATACTCTTAACCACTGAGCCACTTCTCCAGCCCTGTTTCAGGGTTATTTAACATCTTGGTGATGCTGGGCCACATTCATATCAAAGGTGCTGTGAACACTGAAATTCAGTTTTTAAATTATTGTCAAAAGCACTGTCAATAATTTAAGTAACTTTGCAATCAATTCTGTTTGGGGCTGCATTCATAGTCATCCTGGTATGCATGTGTCTAGTTGGGTGTGGTTTGGATCTCCTTGAATAAAACCCAACCTGGGCAAAGTTCATCATGTGGCAAATATAATGCCCTTATTCTGCCAAGCCGCCAGGACCATCTTGTCTAAGCCCATTAGGAAGTTGGTAGGAAGGAAGCTATAATAAGTGTAAACAGTTGGTCTGGCTGTCCACCCCAGGGTTCTAGTTCAGCATCCACATCTTAGCAGATAAACTCTGACTCTGCAGGACACTAGAGTGAGAAGATCACCTGGAGTGGCATGCCTTGCCTGCCTCTCAAGGACCACAACGAAGGGTACCAGAGAGGACCCTGGGATGGCAATTTTGGAGTGGGAGATGATGTGCGGAGACAGGGTAGGCTAGGGGTGCTGCTCCTGTGGGAGAACCTTCTGGTACGGTACACATCTGGAGAAGAGGGGAAAGGAATGCTCTGTGATAGTCCTTCTCTCAGGACAGGCTCACAGTAGACCATAGTAGATGAATTCAAGTTTAGGGCAGTGCTCTGGGACCAGGCTGACCGCAGTGAGCCATAGCTGTTCTCCTAGGGCAATGGAGCTGTAGAAATGGAGGGAAGAGAGGAAGACATGGAGAATTCTCTGGCCCAAAGTTTGGCCTGATTCTATAGGCTCAGTCTTGTGAGCCTCAGTTTCTCTGTGCCTGTGTGGATGCATGGATGTGGAGGTCAGAGGGCAACTTTGGGTGTCTTTCCTCTTTAGTGTTCTCTACCTTCTTTTGACACAGAATTGGTTATTGGCCTGGAACTCACCAATCAGCTAGACTGGCCAAGAAGTCCTGGGGATTTTCCTGTCTCCCCCGTCCCTATTTCTGATGTTATTTTATATAGGTTCTGGGGATCAAATTTCCATTTATAATGCAAGCACCTTACTAATTGAGCCATCTCCCTAGCCTAGACTTAATTTCTTAGTTGGCAAAGAGGGCTAAAAATAGCCACTTCTGAAGATTATTGTGACAATCAGAAAAAACCCGGAGGGGGTGTGGAAGCAGTCGGCTGTGCACATGTGCAGACATCTACTGTTCAGAAGTGACAAGTGGGGTTGAGGAGTAACTATTGAGAATCAGGGGAACCAACTCATGACCCTGATTGCTCAGCCCCCGCCCGCACTCCGCCCCTGCTCCTGAGGACTCTGATGTGCCTTCCACTGCTCCTGGGTACTTTGCAATGCCCCCCACCTGGGCAATCTGTGGTGACCCCCACCCCTGCCCCCACCCCATTCTCCTGGGCACTCCGTGGTGCCTGCTGTCCACGTCAGGACACATTTTGAAACCGCTGGTGTTCTTTGCTGTCTGGGTTTTCAGTAGAACTGAGAATTTTCTTCATACATTGGAGCAGAGCAGAAGAATAAACCCAAAGAACAACAGTTGGGAAGGTGATTTTCCAGAAACAACTTGATCTGTGTAACTCCAACACAGGGAGTTACTGCACCATTAGCTTCCAGATCTTTACCCCTGCTCTGAGCTGATGTGAGTAACTTAGTAAGAATTGCACAACCTTGTCATATACAGAGCTCTTTAAAGTGTTTCTATTTCTCCATTTCTTTCATCTGTAATCCTTCCTGAAGCCCGAGGATTGCATTCCCAGCACCTACCAAAATTCTTGTGCATAGAAGGGATGTACATCCAAAGTACATTTGCCTAGTAAAATGGATGAGGAGAATAGTGATGGGGTCTGGGCCACAGCTCAGCTAGTTGAGTGACTTCTCAGCACACATGAAGCCTTGGGTTTGATCCCAGCCCTACATAAAACAAAGTGTGGCCATGGCACATAACTGTAATTCTAGCTAGAGGGGAGAGAAATTCACGGTTATCCTAAGCTACACTGTGAATTTAAGGCTGGCCTGAGTTATGTAAGACCCGTTTCAAGAGGAAAAGGGAAGCAATAGTCGAAGGTAATCATGCATAGCTCCTGGGGCATTTATCCCTGTTTGCTGTTGCATTTAAAATTTGAGCAAGTATTTTCCTTTTTTTTTTCTGCTTGGAGTTATTCAGAACAGAAAAATGTATAAGTCTTTACACCTCAAACAATAGACATGATTTTGAAAATCCAAGTGAAAGGACAGTGGGTGGCCTAACCAAACTATGGTGAAGTATCAAATGTTTGAATGCATTCTAATTTTTCTTCTGTGTTATGGGGGTGGATAATGATTATAAATCATGCAGACTTAGGAAGATCAGTGGCAAAGGACCAAGAGAGCCAGTCTTCTGGTTGGCATCCCTCAAGATCTTCTGTCTTGCTGAGTCTTTAGGAGATGGCTGTGCTCTTCTAACCAGCTGGGTGCAATAAACACACTCTGAATAGTGAGGCCATCCTCTCGGCTGACTTTGCTGAACTTGACTCCCTAATTATTTTTGAACATTTCATTTCCGACTTTCCAGTGATACAAAATAGCATAGCAGGCTGGTGTGTTGGCTCCAGCCTCTAATCCCAGCACTTAGGAGGTAGAAGCAAGAGAATCCAGAATTCAAGGCCATATAAAGAGTTCAAGACCAACCTGGACTATATAAGGTCCTGTGTCAAACAAATACAAAACTAAAAAAAGAAAGAAAAAACACAAAACAAACAAAAAAACAAGCAAGACAAAAAAACACTCCTAGGGTAACTGATTTTAAAAGAGATGAGTAGTTGGAAAAGAAATAAACAAGAAAAATAGTCAAAAGCAGTGACTGAGAAAATTAATTTTCCAACCTTTTGTCATCTTGATCAGAGGGGCCTTTGTCCTCCCCTGCCCTCCACATTTCCTCCTTTGTGGTGTGGACATTTTATGACAGTTCAGGAATGCATGGATTTGTAACCGGTTCCTGTCTGTTCAGGGCATGCACATGCGCCTGAGGATTTTAAAGTGATCACAGCAGAGGAGCCTTTCTCTCTGGGCAGAGCTGTTAGACCCTGTGGTCAGGTGTCCTGGATTGTAGTGGGCAGGGGTCTGGCTTCAGAGTTCTGGGGAAGATTAAGGCACCTAGCAGTAGCCTGTTCTCTGCACACACTTACTCTTTCTGCTTTTGCTATGATTCTTCTTATTAAATGTAGAGGAGTGGCAGGCTCTGTTTATTATAGAAGCTTCAATGGATCATAGCAACGTTACCATTCATGATAACTAGTACTTGACTTATACCGAGTGCTGGGAGCTCTTGCCTTTGATTTGAATCACAAGTACTACAGAAATCTATTACTCTTCCCCTTATTTTCCTGAGAAAAGCTTTCTTATTGAATCTGGAGCTCGACCCACAGCCACTAATCTACAGTGACCTTGTCTGCACACATCTTCCCCACTTCATCCTGTTCAAAATGCTTGGTTACAAGTGTATATTCATGCCCAGCATTTTCCCTGGTGCTGGAGGTTCAAACCCAGTCTTTATGCTTTCACAGTGAGCATGTTTATTCACGGAACAGTCTCCTCGTCTTCTCTCTCCTCATCTCTTCTCTATATAGCATAGCTATGGGGATGGGGCCCCAGGGTGGTCATCCTAATTACAGCAAGAAGGTGGTTTTCTCATGGCAGGACTCTGAGGCAGGCTACATCAGCAACTTCAGCTGGCTCTCTGAACAGCCACATCTGGGTACTTCAGCATCCTTTGTGTTTCTTTCTCCCTCATTCCCCCACCTCTGTGAGAAGCCCTTCTTATACATTGTTATTTTAACTCTATCTTTCCCAGGCTCTGTCTCCTTTATATCATGAAATTTTATCCTGTACCCCTTGTAGCTGCTCATGAGAAATGTCCTGCCTGGCTTCTGCAGACCCCTGGATCATGGGTTGATAGTTAGAAAGCATCATTTCACTCTTCTGCATGTAGTAGTGTGTTCACTGCCCCGATCCCTCTGCACGTGAATTCCCCCCCAACCCCCATAGGACACTCCTAAAACTTATCCTGAAGTTCTAGAAACTGGCACAAAAATCATCCTCTCCATCAGGCTTATTATTAGACAATCAAGCATCTTATTAAATGTTTCATATTCAGCTTCTCATTTTTCCCATTAATTTCATTAAACTTTAGAACAAGATAGTTAAAATGCATGCTTCCATTTGCTGATTATTTTAAATAGTACTAATGGGATATATTATGGGGTAATTTTGCAGAGTTTTGATATTTTAGGCTTTTGTAGATCTTGCTCAAAAAATTTCAAATATTTTTTATAGTTTGTTTTTGAACTTTTTCATTAAAATTTAAAGCGATTATCTTTTTCTCCCACTCAATGGTAATAGTAAAATGTTGGCAGGCATTAAATATTTAGCACTAGGGACTCTGTTGGAAAATGCAAATGTTGAGTTATTTAAATTATAGTAGATTGCAAAATAGTACATTTGATAAGTGCAATCTGTTGAAAAGGAATAACCCACTTATACAAATGCAGGCCGAGTTGAAAAGGAGACATGCCTAGGGACTCAGAATCATGGCTATGATTAGATGGAGAGTAGATTTCTCTTAGTCTTTTCTACTAATTTGTATTTCCTGAAGTGAGTTTCTACTATTGGTGCCAAAAAATAAATAAATTTAAAAAATATGTTTGAAGGGGAGGCATGGGGCTGAGGGCATTCTGTGTGGGATGTTTTTCTTACGCATTTTAAGCCAGCCTCAGCAGCTGTGTTCACGGGCCCTGGTTACACCTTCTCTCGCAGGCATGAATGTTATTTCTATTGTTTAAAACAATAGCCTTCCATTGTATTCTGCAATGCGTTCTAATTAATTCTCAGGACTAAACACCCTTTCAGCATTTGTTATCATAAACAAGACAGAGGGAAACTACTGGGTGAAAATTAATTAAAAACATAGACAACAATCCAGAAAGGGAGCCCTGCCATTCTGGAGAAAGATTAACAATGCTTTAAAGCATAAGATAGAGTTGAAAGGCTGTCTGGAGTGACCAATTCCTAGAAATCCAGTGACTGCAAGTATTTAGTTTTTTGACAAATGGCCACCTTGGCCACTTTTCATACTTTCTTCCCCCATATTTATGAATGTGTTTGTTGTGTGTATGCGTGCATCCATAAGCATGTATGTGCACACAGTGTGTGGGGGTGGACAGTAAATGCAGGTCAGAGCGACTTTAGGGGCCACTTCTCTCCCACCATGTAGATCTGGGAATAAACATCAGACCGTTAGACTTGGTTGTAAGTGCCTTTATCTACTGAATTGTTTCGCTTGTCATACTGCTGTTGGGAAACGGTAAGGGGCTGCTAGGGCAGCACTGGTGCTATGAGCAGAGTATGAGGTGAGGTTTCTGGCTGAACTTCACCAGTACAGTGGGAAGCTCCAGGTACAACACTACTTACCTCATGGATATGGAGGGTGGATGAGGAGACTATCAGAATCCGCATACCTTTGGGAAGCTTAGAGGCTGTAGAGTGAATGAAAGTGGCTCCCATGGTCTTGGTCTGCTTCTACAGCAACAGTAAACCATAACTAAGACGGAAACTGGTACCAGAGACTAGGATATTGCTGTAATAGGCATGACCATGTTTTTGTTTGGAGAAATATGGACTTAGGTACTTTGGGTTAGAAAAGCAGTGGAATGCTTTAAACACTGCTTAGTGGGGCATACTAATAAGAACATGGAAGACAGTTGTGCTTAATAATGATTTGAAATATTGGGAGCTGGTTCAAGATACTTCAGAGAAGACTTTTAGTATGTTGCCTAGAAATTGTTCTTGTGAATTTTGTGGTAAAGAGAGTGGTTATCTTCTTCCCTTGTCCAAAGAGTCTGCCTGAGGCTAAAGTGAAGAGTTTTGGATTAATTCCATTGTCAGAAGAAACATTTTAAAAACCTAGTTTAGACTCTGTTGTATGAATATTAGTGGTAACTCTAATGAAAACTTATCATGAAAAGGAGCAAACTGATCAGGGTAAATTACAAAATGTAAATTTAGAGAAGAAAAAGAATGTCAGGAAGGGAAGTGGAATTGAACTAAATCCTATGTTTAAGGAGATAAAAAGAATAAGAAATGGAATAAATGGAGTGGTGGCCCCAGGGAAAGATCCCATACAGCTAAATTTTCAATTGTGAAAAAGAAATAAAGAAAAGCTTAGAGCCAGGTGTGGTGGGGCACACCTTTGCTTCTAGGACTGGGAAAGCAGAGGGTGAGGATAGCCTGGTCCACAGAGAAAGTTCCAGAACAGCCAAACTTAGGTAGTGGAAGAAAGCCGGTGAAGATATAACTGAATGAGGGGGACTATCTTCCAGTCCTAGCAAACAGCAGAATTTGGCAGCTTTGAGCATTTGGTTCTGGCTTTCGAGTTAAGAATAAAAGAAAAGAGTTATGAAATAAAGCTACTGAGCCAGACATGTGTCAGGGGTGTCTCTGAATGGAGGCCTCATTGAGCGGTATTGTGTGAAGCTGTGAAGTTGAAACCTAGATTGCATTGGAGACCCCAAGAAATTAGAGCTACCAGAGTCATTGGATAACTGCCAATTAGAGCTACTAACAGTGAGTAGAACCAACCTAAGAAAAAGAAGTGTATGTTGCAGTCAAAATCTGAAAGGGGTTGAAAATCTGAAGAGTGTGTTGATATCATACATGTAGTAGCAGAGTTTGAAGTTTCAGTCTTGCTTTGGTCCAGCATTTCTTTGCTATGCTCCCTTCCCTGAGTTTAGGAATGGTAATGTATATCCTATGCCATTATATTTTGGAAGCATGTGATTTTTTTTTAATTTTAATTTTTATAGGTGATGATAATTCAGAGATTGACATGCACCTCAGAAGAGTCTTTGGACTATGAAATAAGTTTGAGATTATAATAGACTATGAGGACTTTAGAAGTTGAATTGAATGCATTTTTTCATTATAATATATGTGAAATGTGGGGGTTTGAAAGAAAGTAGACCCTAAAGGGAGCGGTAGGCACTTAATAGGTGTGGCCTTGTTGGAGGAAGTGCATCCCTGTGGGCAGGCTAAGGGCCCTTTAGCCCAAGCTTCTCTCCCTGTGACTGTCATTTGATGTAGTGCTCTCAGCTTTTCCAACACATCTCTCTTTACAGCAATAGAAACCTAAGACATGGAGGAACTCTTGGAACTAGCTCTGGGAAAAGCTGTGTCTAGGTGTTTTGGGTTTACTCCAAAGTTCCAAGCTCTTCTCCCCCGATTCCAGTCTTTGCCATCTCAGACACTCAGACAAGGGCTTCCTCCACTGTTCGTTACACAAATGCTCATTGTATTGAGCTGGATGAATAAATGACTATGCATATCTTTGGGGAGCAGGTTTTAAATATGCCTTCATTTGACTAAATCCTCTCAGTGAAACAAATAACAAATGCACCGTATGAGGTAGGAGACTTTTGAGTCCTGCCTTTTTGCAGGGGAGGGGGGCTTTCAAGACATAGTTTCTCTGTAGCAGTCCTGGCTGTCCTGGAACTTGCTCTGTTTACTAGGTTGGCCTCAAACTCACAGAGATCCACCTGCCTCTGCCTCCTGAGTGGTAAAGGTGTGTGTACCTTACCTTAAAAGAGAAATGGGGCTAACTTGAAAGATTCTTCCTGCTCAGAACTGAAAGGACACCCGAGAGAACACAGCAGGGGAAAGAAAGAGAACATTTTTTGGTAGTTAAGATGATGGAGGTGGCAGCTCACCAGGAGTAGCTGGGAAGATCTTTTACCTCTGGTGACTTAAAGAAACCAAGGATTGTCCTGCCCCTGATGCCATCTGCTTTCAGACCATGCCTCCCACAGCTGCTAAAGCAGATTTGCCTGGGAAAGGAGTCAAGGAGGCCTCTCACAGGGGTTTGGCATGATGCTGTTTTTTTATGAACACAATGGCACCACTTGGTATTCTTCTTGACTGTTGCTTTTCAAATATGGATTGCCATATTGTTCTGGTGGTTCAGCCCACGGAAGGCTGGGATTGTACAGTGTCAGGCTTTTTCTTGCAAGTTCACCTTAGAAAGAATTAATATTAATATGCATCTGCTACACTGACACTGCCCTTTCATTTTTTAATGTTCTTCTCTATTCTTTTGTATATGCTAGATGGTTGATTTATTTTTTTATCAGATAAGAAACTTCCATAGAAGGAACATTAAAATGAAGCAATATTTTATATACATTGTTGCAGCTATAATTCCAGCTCTTGCTCATGGTTTAGAATAACTGATAACATTTTATGACCAGGTTGGGGAGAGAATGACAGCATTCTGCTTGTAGCATGGCATTGGGCATGTACCCAATCTTTGCCTTTGGAAAAGAATGGTACCACTATTTTCTATCTTGCAACCTTTAAACTTTTCAGGATTTGTTTTTATGTATATATGGGTCTGTATGTGTGTGTGTGTGTGTGTGTGTGTGTGTATGTGCACGCACGCGCACAGGAGTGTAGGTGTCCATATGGGTCTGTGTGTAGGTGTGTGCACAGGAGTGCAGGTGTCCATATGGGTCTATGTGTGTGTGTGTGTGTGTGTGTGTGTGTGTGTGTGTGTGTGTGTATGTGTGTGTGTGTGCATTTGTGCACAGGATTGCAGGGGTCCATATGGGTCTGTGTGTGAATGTGTGCAGAGGATTGCAGGTGTCTAGCCCTCTGGAGCTGAGGTAATAGGCCTTTGTGAGCAGCCCTCAGAGGGTGATAGGAACCAAACTGGGTCCTGCTAGAAGAACAATGAGTATTGTCAACCTCTGAGGCATCTCTCCAGTTCCTCATTCGCACTCTTCATTTTCCCTCTGTCCATCAGCTGTATCATTGAGAGGGTCAGGAACAGCTGCTGACAAAGTGGCTCATTACGATGCATGCCCTTTCTTATTGTGAGTGACTTGAAAAGCTCTATGGAGACACAGCTTCTACCCACGAACCTCACTTACCTGAGACTATAATTCAGGTCTTAGTTTATTTGCAGAGCGGTTGAATCCCACTATGATCCAACTTGAAAGCATTTCCATGCAAAGGACACGTTCAGACTTAGGACATACTTCTTTTGCACCCTCTCTGGCCTCCTGCAGCCTTTTGCATGCAGTTCACCTCTCTGCCTCTGAGAGATTATGATCTTTGTAGGTGGAAAACAAAGAAGAAGGAGAGAACTGTAGATTCCAGCAGTCAAAATGGGCCCTTTCAAGCAAGATGATAGCTTCATAAGGCAGGCAGATGCCTTGAGGCAGAGCTTTCTAAATAATTCTATTTCCCCTTCACCACAACACATCAGGCCTAAAGGGTAAAGCCACAATTGGTGGAGAGTGTAAAGAGAATCTGGTGTGTATTGAAAGGTTATCTGTGAGGCCAAGGACAAGAGGGAGTGAGGTAGAAAAGGAGGAAGGGAGAGAGAGAGAGAGAGAGAGAGAGAGAGAGAGAGAGAGAGAGAATATGAGATGTTCTATTCTATATCCCATAACTTGAGATAAAGTCAAGCCAGGGATAGCATTTGGTTTCCATGGTGTCCTGTAGGCCAGAGACTGCTGTGAGGGTTCATCTTCACTGTCAAACTGATGGGATTTAGAACCAGCATGGAAATCTGGGTGTATTTGTGAAGGAATTTCTAGTTTGGGTTAATTGAGGTGGGAAGACCCACCTTGAATGTGGTGGCATCATTCTCTGGGCTGGGGTTCTGGACGGTATAAGTTGGAGAAAAAGCTGAGCATTGGCATTCATGTCTCTGTTTCCTGTCTGAGTGCAATGTGACCAGCTTCCTCACACTCCTGATGCCATGCCTTCTCCACCATGATGGATGACCTCAAACCATGTGCCCAAATATACCCTGAAGGAAGAGAGTGCCAGCCATGCAGCTATGGGTAATTCATCATCTATGCCTGATGAGCTTTTTCAATGACACAGTTCTTTGGGGTTCATCAATGTTCCATAAGTGACCTCTCATTTATTTTCCTAGAAGCAACCACCCCTCACCTTTATTTTACCTATAACTTAAGCCAATAAGCTCCTCGAATCAACAGGCTAGATTTGAGTGGACTCATTGGTCTGTTATTGATGTTTGCCAAAGGTATCCCAGGAAAAGTTAACCCGACACGGCTCATGCCTTCAGCATTTTTCAGAGTTGTCTCCATCACCACTCCAGTTAGGTTGGTAGCAGCTGTTACGCTGAGAGGGCTCCAAAAAACTGGCACAGTAGGAAAACCCCCATCCCCCTCATCGAAACATCCTGGCACCTCTGATCCTGCAGCTAGGGAAGAATTACATAGGAGTAAATTTCATCTGATGTTCTATTGACCTTGCCTGGCCCTTCCTTCTATGAGGGAAGGTCAACAGACTCAACCTTGTTGAAGATCTCTTCTTGGCTGTCACAGTTGCTATGACTGAGATAACAAGGAACATAATGCCTGGATGACCAAGTTCTTCACAGTCATATGTGGTGGCTTACACCTACAACTCCAGCACTCAAGAGGCTGGGGCAGAATGACTGTCCTGGGTGCGATGCCATTGTTGTCTACACAGTTAAACTTCATCTGAAAACAAAACCCTAACATGTTAAAATTTTGTTACATGACTAAAAATTTACTTGAGCTTCACCAATAGTGATATATAATGTAGAGGGGTGTTTAGTTAGAAATATCATTTACCCAGGAAAAATCAAGAATTCTCAACATTCTAATTCCAGAATATTCTTTATGTGCATATGGTTAGGGCATGTGATTAAACAAACATAAGAAACAGGCCTGTAAAATGTTGATTAAAAACCACATGTATTTTCTTCTTTCTTTCATGTGCACATGGTATGGTGCATGGGTAGAGGCCAAAAGGACACGTTATGAGGGTCAGTTCTCTGCTACTATCTGGTGTTAGTCTGGTGAAAGCAAATATCACTATCAAGGCCACACACGAGAGTTTATTTAAGAGAAAATTACCAGGTGGGTGCAGAAGCAGAGGAGCAGGACAGAAGTCAGGGGACAGAGAGACTGGAGCATGTGCATGCAGTCTCTTTCAAGGGAAGGGGCATGTAAGGCTATGCATCATGGGTCCAGGGAGGTGCTTCTGTACTCAATGCCTCAGGGTTTACACAGCCACGCCCAGGGGTGTGCCTCTGTACAAGGTGCATCTCACCTGAGCCTAGTTGGCTCAGCTACGTGGAGTGCCAGGAATCCTTACATCTGGGTCCTTGGGATGGGACTCAAGTCTTCAGCCTTGGCAGTAAGCACCATTACCTGCAGTATCTATCACCTCACTGGCTCCAAAAGTGTCTATCTGTTCTCATTATTTTTTTTATGTTTCTAGGGCCAAGACTAAGCACTTCAGCATTTGGAAACTTCTTAATGCTAAATATGGCAACTCTCTAAGTGGCTTGGTGCTAATGAGGCCATTGTTAGATATTAAGAAGCACTCTGTGGACTGAGGATGTCAGTCAGCTGTCAGAATGCCTACCTAGCCCTAGACTCAATCCCAGCACCCCAAGAAATCATGGTTTTGATCCCATCCTCTACTTAGAAAGTAGAGGCAGACAAATCAGAAGTTCAAAGGTCAACCTCAGTTACAGCTAGAGCTTAGCTATAGGAGGCCCTGTCTCAAAAGGAAGAATAAAAATTATTGGTGACATAACCATAGTAATGGACAATCTCGAATTTCGATGTTGTTAATTTGCCTGTGAAATATAACATGTAGGACTTCTTTTGTGGTTCTCAACAAACAAGATTTTTTCCTGTTCGGCCCTGTAGGTGCTATGCCATGTTATCACCACATATTGTGTATTGACTTTTGGAATCAGCGCAAACTTAATTGGTTTTTTTATGCTATATCTGTTCTTTCAGATGTGACTTGAACAAAAAAAATTAAATAAAAGAAAAAATATGCAGGCAGCATACTTCCTTTGTGTGTATTTTTATCATGGGATGTTCTATTATGCCATTACCCAGTTTTATTTCAGTGCCTAATTTGTATGAAGTGGTGATGGAGGAGAAAGAAAATCTATGAAAAATTGAATTTTGTAACGCTAGCTAGTGTCCTTATTTTTCAAGTTGATGGCACAACAAAAGAGAATTTCAGAAGTAATTGTCAAATGGAAGGGTGATGACGGCTTTGCCTAGGAGTGCTTGGTACAGCACGTCAGCTGAGCACTTAATTGTTCTGTCATTTGGGGGGTGAGTTTCCCCTCCCCATGGAGAGAAGCCACAGGGATTAGTGGAAAGGGAAGCTGCATTGTCATAAACCATAGTCTGAACAGTGGCTCTGAATCAGCTATCTCAGCTGTACACTCCCTACGCAGATTAAACAACCTCTCTGATGATACTCATTTCTGGTTTTGCAGAATTGAGAATGTTGCCAAGCTTCCCAGGGTTTCTGAAATTGTAAAAGAGTGTTTGTGTGGTTCTCGGTGTGCTAGCTAGCTTTAATTGTCAACTTGACATATTCTAGAATGACCTGGGAAGAGAGTCAAAGTGAATGTGACTAGATGCCTGCCTTGACATCCCCACAACAAAAGACCAAAACCTGAAATTGAGAGCTTAAACCAACTCTTTCCTCCCGTCTAAAGCAGGCTGGCCTGTGATACTGCTGGTGAGGTGTTGTCTATTTATTTATTTATTATTTTACATCCTGTCTGCAGCTTCCCCTTCCTCCTCTCCTCCCAGTCCCTCCCTCCCCCTCTGCCTACCCATCCCCACGTACTTCTTCTGTTTCTATTCAGAAAAGGGTAGGCCTCTCATGGTTATCCACAAAACATGGCATAGCAAGTTAGAGTAACACTAAGCACCTCCCCTTGCATTAAGCCTGGGCAAGGTAACCCAGTATGAGGAATAGGGTCCCAGAAGCCAGTGAAAGAGTCAGAGACAGCCCTGCTTTCACTGTTAGGAGTCCCACAAGAAAACCAAGCTACCCAACTGTCACATATATGCAGAAGGCCTATATCAGTCCCCTGCAGGCTCCCTGGTGGACAGTGCAGTCTCTGAGTGCCTATGAGCCCAAGATAGTTGATTTTGTGAGGTTTCTTATGATGCACTTGACCCTTCTGGCTCCTACACTCTTTTCTCCATCTTTTTAGTAGGATTCCCCAGCTCAGCCTAATGTTTGGCTGTGGCTCTCTCCATCTGTTTCTAGCAGTTGCTGGATGAAGGCTCTTTGATTACTATTGAGCTAGGCACCAACATGTGAATATAGCAGAATATAGTTAGGCATCATTACATTGGCTTTTTTTT
Organism: Sigmodon hispidus; assembly: GCA_004025045.1. Taxonomy (NCBI): domain Eukaryota; kingdom Metazoa; phylum Chordata; class Mammalia; order Rodentia; family Cricetidae; genus Sigmodon; species Sigmodon hispidus. Next base: position 44,115 of record PVIH01009838.1, on the reverse strand, counting down.
TTCTTCCAGTCCTGTTTGGTTCTATCCTAGGTCTCTGGGCCCTCTGGGCCCTGGTGCTCCAGGTAGTGTTATGGCTTACTCTTAAGTAAGTAAGTAAGGGCTTGTTCTTGTGGCATGGAACTCAGGCTGGGTTATTGTCTTAACTGCCTTAATTGATATGGGGAACCCAAGCTTGAAAGTAGGCTTTCCTACCATTCCCTGCTCTGTGTAATTGTAGAGAAAGCTCAGTACTGAGTATGTACGTATCCATTTCTCTCTGCTCTCCATTCTAATGTGACTAGGTGTCTGTCTTGACTTCCCTACAACAAAAGACCCAATTTGAAACTGTGAGCTTAAACCAACTTTTTCTCTCCTACATAGCAATGAAAATCAAAACAAACAATTGGCATTCAAAACACAGGAACTCTATGCTAGACATGACTTTTCCAGAAGCAGGCTGTGAAGCAAAAATGTAGGTGTGAATTAGCACGCAGCAAACACATTGTGAAGCTGGGTTTCATTGTGAATACAGGGAACTAAATCCTGACTAATTCAGTCTTTTAGAGTATCAGCCAGAATTAATCTATCTAGAGACCAATGGAGCCACTATTATTTACTCTCTCTATTGCCATGGTCAAACTCCAGAAAAGAAACAATTTCAGGTATGAAGGGCTTATTTGGCATCACAATTTTTGGGAAATGTGGGTAAACTTGTCTCACTCATGAAGGGAAGTCTGAGGTTCACAGCCAACCATCTATACGGAAGGGAAAGGGGCCAGGTTGTCACCTACTGGCTTGCCGGCATCTGCCCATCCCTAATAGAATCCCAGGTATTTGCTTGGTTTCTTCCATAGGAATGGAAAATAATGGGCCAGGAAACCATCTAGATTAGCCAAGTGAGATCATATTCCCAAGCCACAGGCCTTCTATTGTCCTGGCCTCCTGTAAGAACCTGTGAGTGGCTCCTGGTTTTTCTGTCTCAGATCACTAATGGATGTTGCCTGGAGCATCTGACAACTTATCTTTTCAGTCTATGGGAACCTGGGCTATCATCAGTCTCAACAGAGTAGGCTTGTCTACCTGCAGAGCAGATACAGGTTACAAAGTTCTTGACGTCAGCCTAGGATGTGGCATGGACTAGGATTTGGGAGATGCTGGTGTGGGAATGAGGGCAGGTATGGATAAGAATGTTGGCCTATGACAGAGTGTAAACAGGACTTTCCCCCCTTCCTCAAATACATACTGCCTCGCAATGTGACATTGCTCTCTGGAGAGGTCAGCTTTCCCTCCACGACCTCCAATCTTGTTGAGCTTGTGGCTTGTTCTCACAGCAGAATAGAATAGATTTGAGGCTGTGTGACTTCTAATCTGAGGCCACAAACTGCTGGGTGACTTTTCCCTTTTCTCTCTTTAACTTTGGCATCAATCTGGGAGCAAGTCTGGCCAACCTCCTGAATAATGAGAAGAGTCATGGCAAGCTCAGTGACCTCTGATGAACTTGGCTCTGAGACAGTGTGCCTGATGGATACAGTGGGCCAGTGAGCTCAGAAGACAGCATCTGAGTCTGCTAAACCTCAAGGAAAAACACTTTTGTTTAATAGAGAGTAAGGACTATCACCTTGAATTAGAGGCATGGTCATTAGGCCTTGAAGCCCCAGTATTTAGGGCATGGCCAGAGGGTCAGTTTAAGATCTGGTACCTGTCTGCTTGCCCCTTCTTCCTGTTTCTCTTTTGTGCTCTTGGATGAAGGATCTGACCCACTTCAGCTGCGTGGACTAGTCCAGCTTTTCAGGAACCTCATGACTGTTTAATCTCTTGCATCAGTGATTGTTCCCCTATAAATTCCTTAACAAATATTGAACCTTTCTTTATCAATTGCCAGTGATTATTAATTACAATAATATCTGGTGCCCAACATGGGGCTTGAACCCATGACCCTTATGAGTCTCATGCCTTACTGACTGAACTAGGCCACACTTCTAGGTCAAAGTGATAGTTCCTGCTCTTTACTTCATCCTTATTGATTTAAGCTACTACAGTTGGAATCATTATTTATGAAACTGTAGGTAACTAAAGTATACTATATAGGTATAATATATATACATATATATGTGGATATATATTATGCATTTAATAAAACCTGAATATTGGGGGGAGAGCACCCAGTCAAATCCTAGGCAGACAGTTCAGGAAATTCTTAAACTTTGAATACAAAGATAAACTGCTGAGTCAATCACACATATTTAATCCCAGCACAGGAAAAGCAGGAGTGGTGACCTCCACTCTTGATCCCACAACTCCAAAGACAGAACTTTTTCTGTGTCTGTGAGTTCAAGGCTACACACCCTTAATCCTAACCTGGATGGGATAGGGTATATAAGGGCTTGTACAAACCCAGAGAGAACAGAAGTGACCAGGAGCGAGGCTGAGGAAGTTGCAAGACAGCTGGATGAGAACTGACTGTGTTGTTTCCTCTCTCTGATATTTCAGCCTTCCCCCGATATTTGGCTCTGAGTCTCATTTGTAATACTACATATATATATGTGTAATTGAGACTATGCTTAGTTTACCCAAAGTGAATTTTGTTTTTCACAGTATTGTGCTGTTTAAATGGATGGTTTTATACAGAGGATGTGCCACAGTCCTGACATAATTCTAAGTGCTAGCTATAATGGGCTAGCACAGAGAACTAAACCCACATGGGCACCAGATATTGCAGAATTATTTACTTGTAATATATAAAAGTTAATATTTATTAAGGGGTTCTATAAACTCACTGATATAAATTGAACCTTGAGACAAGTTTTGGAAAGAGGAAAGTCTCACGATGAATGGTTGATCTGCTCTCCGAGAAAGCAGGAACAAAACAGGATGGAAGATCAGGGTCTCAATGGAGTCTGACCATAAACATTCAGAGTCCAGATACTCCAAAGCTACACCACTAAGCTTTCCTGAATAACGCCTGAATCCCACTACAGCTAGGATACACCAGTTGTGGTGGCTCATGCCTACCATCCCAGCACCAGGGAGGCTGGGCATGCTGCTGTGAGTTTGATACTAGCCTGAGCTAAACAATAATTTTTTTCCTGGGCTACAGAGTAAGATTCTAAGAGAATTCTAAGAGAAAGATGTTCAACATAGAAAAGTGGAGCATGGATGGACAGTCTTCAATGGATTTATTTAACAATCTATGCTATTAAACTTTTCATTTCAAATAAAAATGGAGACATTTGCTAAATGATTCACTAGAGGCTATAAATTTCAAAGGCTTCAGGTTCCCACACATAACCACCTTCTTCAAAATACCCCAAAACATTGAGGTATATTCTAGCTGGATCTAAACATATATAGCAGTGGATTCCATTGATGGATAATTCAGGACAGTATCATGGTGATCTGCTATGGAGTGTTTTAGGAATACTTAACTTCTCAACATCAGGGGAAGCTCAGAGGTATGTGAGTCTCTCACAGACTCTCAGACACATGAACACTTTTCAGTGAGGTGGATCTTGTGCAGACCCTGTTCCTTAGTCCTCTGTTAGCCATTCAGCCCCAGTCTCACATCTGGAAGTCTTAGCAGAGATTCCCCCTTAAAAGACAGTCAGACAACATAGGCTGTTAAAGGTGAGGTCAATATGCCATTCCAAACAGCTTTCTGCATGTGAGGGTGGCCACATGTGACTGCTTCAACATGTGGACTGAGGTACAGAGAAGCTGAGAGTCAGTTCCTTTTCTCACCTCTGAGATGACTCATCAAAGCCCTAGACAGGAAGCATACATAGTCCTGGGTACAGATGAGATCACATCAGAGTTAATCAACAGATCATGCAAATGAGGCACCCATTTATAGCATTTACTTAAATTTTCATTTAAATGGCTGGTTAAATGGAATACATTTTAAATCCTGAAGTCAACACTTGAGCAAATTGGTTTAAAAACTAGGTATTAAATTGCGGCACGTTGCAATTTAATACATACTTCCAAGGTAATTGCTTATTGCCTTAAGAGTACAAAATATGTGTCCAAATAGTTTAGTGTGGTTGATGAGACACCGGAAGTAATATCATTATGAATGTCTTTTGTGAACAGGGCAGCAGACTGTGGACCATTCAAGTGCATTTATTTAGTATGTGTTTGCTATGTGGCCATGCCATATATGTAAGCAGCCAACATGTGGCAGTTAGAGAAGAGCTTTCAGGAGTCTATTCTCTCCTTGGACATTGCTGAGGCTGCGTCTCCCTCCTTTCTGCTCCAGCATGGCTTACCCCAGGCTAATGGACTCAAGAACCTCCAGCTAATTCTCTGGTTTCCTTCTTCATCTCATTGTTGGAGTGCTGGCGTTATAAGTGCCCTCAATTGCATCTGGATTTTTAGATGGTTCTGGTCATTGAACTCAGCTCATCAGGTTTGGGTAGCAAAGCTTACCTGGTGAGCCATCTTGGAAATCCCCAAAATCAAGGCATATGCTCTCAGGCTGCCTAGTTTTGCATTCTGGTCCCAACACTAAATACCCATGTGATTTAGCCCCTCCTTTCATTTCTCTGACTCTAGTTTTGTTGTTGTTGTTTGTTTGTTTGGATTTTTTTGTTTTGATCTGAGAAATGAAGGTAACAAGGAGTCCCCATTATAAAGATTCAGTATAAACTGTGTGAACATTGCCTTGTACCCGGCTTATTGTAGGTAATCACTCTGTGCTAACTGCTATTGTTTTTAAATGCAGGAACATTTTGTTTGCTTTATATGTAACTAGAACTATTAAATGGACTCAATGGATAAAGTTACCCAGATGGCTTGAAACCATGGCTTGCATTTGGTTGCCCATGTTTCTCTGGGCCTTTCACTAGCATTTTAATGGTTCTCACTGAATTGTATATAGGTAGGTGGGATGTTTTTTTTAAAAAAAAAAAGAAACAAATAATCCTAAATTGATCCAAAAAAATCAATATAAACAACAAGAACAAACCAAAACAGTGGCACAGAATGTTCTGGCAGTCACTGGGTGGCCTCCTCATTTCAGAGAAAAATAAAACTGGAGAAGGATGTTGATTATCCCAATAGTACACTAGCTAGGGTGTAACTATTTGACTTTAACTTTCCTTGGCTGCAAACGGCCACAGAACCCAAGTTTCTCAGATTATTAGTCGCAACTCTCTAGTTTCACAGAACATGAACTTGTATCTCACTTGCTCAAAGGGGAGTTTGGGGGGGGCTAAACCCCAGAAAGCTCAAAAACATGGGGAGAGGTAGACAATGTGGTTATAAAATCCAGAGGAGCTAAGGGGAGCATGACTGTTGGGACTTGGAGGGTCCTAAGGGAACAAGCCTTGGTTCACCAGATTGCTGCCAAGGTGGTGCCATAGAGGACTGGTGCTGCCAGCCAGAGTGCTGGTGAGGGCAGACGTTCAGGGTGGCCAAGATGCCTAAGGAGTAAATGCACTTGTGTAGACCTGGTTCCCTGAGCTGGATCCTAGAAAGCCATGTAAAAGTAGATAAAAGGAAAAATTCAGCTCCACAAAGTCATCCTGTGATATCCACATACACACCATGGCCTATGCACACATATCACACATGATCACTCCACAGGAATAGATAAATAAAATCCATCTAAAATGCCACCAGAAAACCTGTGGTCGGTTTGAATGAGTATGGCCCCCATAGCCTCATATATGTGAGTGCTTGGTCGTCATTGATAAAACTGTTTGGGAAGGATTATGAGGTGTGTGTCCTGGTTGGAGGAGGTGTGCCACTGGGGACTCTGAGCTTTCAAAAGCCCATGCCATTCGCCATTCCCAATTCTCTCTCTCTTTTTCTGCCTTGTTCTTGTAGATCAAGATGTGAGTTCTCAGCTACAGGTCCAGTCTCATGCCTACCTGTCTGGGACCATGCTCCACAGCTCTGTAATGGCCATAGAGTCTAACCCTCTGGAACTGTCATTTCCAAATAAACTCTTCTATAAGTTATCTTGGTCATGGTGTCATATCCCAGTATAGAATATGTAAGACAGAAACCAAATGCACATTTGTCCTGGTGTCTTAGCTAGGGTTTCTATTTCTGCAACAAAACCCTATGACCAAAGAGTAAACTGGGGAGGAAATGCTTCATTAGCCCTACACTTCAGCTTTGTTGTTCATCACTGAAGGAAGTCAGGACAGGAACTCAAAACAGGGCAGGATCCTGGATGCAGGAGCTGATGCAGAGGCCATGGAGGAGAGTTGCTTACTAGCTTACTTCCTCTGTCTTGTTCAGCCCACATTTTTATAGAACCCAGGATCAGCAGCCCAGCGATGGCACCACCCAGCATGGGCTGGGCCCTTCTCCATTGATCGCTAAGTGAGAAAATGCCTTACAGCTGGATCTCAAGGAGGCATTTCCTCAGCCAAGGCTCCTTCTCTGATGACGCCAGCTTGTCACACAAAATCACCCTGTATACCTGGCTACTTTTATGTCTACTTGACACAAGCTAGAATTATCTGAAAGTAGAGAAACCTCAATTGAGAGAATGCCTCTATAATATCCAGTGATAGAGCAGTTTCTTAATGCATGATTGATGGAGGAGGGCCCAGCCCATTATAGGTGGGGCCATCCCTGCGGAGGGGGTCCTGGGTTCTATAAGAAACCAGGCTGAGCAGGCCAGTAAGCACTACCATGGCCTCTGCATCAGCTTCTGCCTCCAGGTTCCTGCCCTTGCTGCTGTAGATGAAGCATTATATGGATTGCTGAGTGAAATAAACCTTTCCTTCCCCAAGTTGCTCTGGTCATGGTGTTTTATCCCCACAATAGTAACTCTGACGGACACAGTATTGATTCCACTTAGTCTTAAATCTCAGAAAATGGTAGGGAAAAAGGAATATAGAGCCCCCAAAATATATGTGGATGAGAAGGTGAGGAGTCAGAGCATTATACAGCCAGGAACAGAGAGGGACAGTGACAGAAAGCTTTGTACCACTCGGGAGACAGTGCTAATGAACATAAGAGAAAAGGCCAAGTGAGACAGCTTCCAGAAATGTACCATCATGCCCTGCAGCTGATGAGTCAAGTTAGAGCGTGGCCCAGCCTGATGGATTAGGAGGAGGTAGATGTAATGGGATGTGAAGTCTAGTCTTCTTGTGGAGCTCAATGTGATGAAGTCCTCTCAAGCTGAGGGGATGTTCACTGGAGGGGTTCATGAGGCTTATGGGTGGAATGGTGAATGGGGTGGTTTAGAAGCTTCCTGTCACTGTGCCAATCTGAGACAGGTGGTGCCAATTCTGGTTGCCAAGAAAACCTTTCTTAAGCCATAGCAATAACTGACTGTCTCTCCTAAGAATATCAGAAGGCCACCTAATGCTGCCCTCATGCCTTACTGTGAGTAAGCAGGCTTGGAATATTCATATAACCATTGTTCAGCTCAGTTGGTAGAGTGCCATCCTCTCATGTGTGAAGCCCTGGGTTTAACCCACAGAGTTGAAGAACCGGGGTCATGGTCTGATTCTGTGATCCCAGCACTCAGGACATGAAGGCAGGAGAATCAGAAGTTCAAGGTTATTCTTGGATATATAATAGCAAGTTTGAGAGCAGCCCTAGGTATATGAGAACTGTGTTTAAAAAAAATGGAAATGGGGTGATGGACAGCATACATCCTTGACTATTGGCAAGGGACTGCTAGCTTTATGGATCACTTCTATAGATTGTCTTCTTAAAGCTGGATCCCAGCTCAGTGGTTGAAGGGGATGACTTGATATTTGAGTGTTATTTGAGTCTGAATCATTAAACTGGCATTTCAGATGCTAACAATGGGATTCCATTAAATAAAACCGTGGGTGATGGGAGGGTGTCACCACCCAGAAATATTTATTCATCGTCAGTCCTTTGCTTTAAGGGGGGAAGAGCTCAGATGTACAGAGATCTTTGTTCTGACTTCTTCTGTCAGCATTTCCCTTAAAATTCACTGTAGAATCTTGGATTTATTGGAAGATATGAAAACAGTCCTCTCCATGAACATATGGGGGCTCATTCTGTAACATGACTGCAGGGAAAAGTGCACATGAACACATGCTCGATAGCCTGTCTGCTGTTTGGGATCAGGGATAGCTTGGATTCTTACGTTAAGCCTTTATTCCCTCATCTATACTCTATGGTGCATCCACCTCCTCTCTCTTAATATCCCCAGAACTTGCCTGAAGTTCTAAGAGGCTTCCTGATTGACTTTAGACATGAGGAATCCCCTCTACTCCGACTCCATGCTGCTTATCCAAGTCTCATTTTGTTCCTCCCTCTGCTTGCCCTTACACTTGGGCCCGACTCTTTCTTTCTGTTTCTTTTCTTTGTTTTTTTTTTTTTGTGGTTTTTTTTTTTTTTTTTTTTTTTTTTTTTTTTTTTTTTTTTGAAAATCAGTATCAAACACTATATAAAAAAGCAAAACATTCAGGATAGATAACAAAAAACCCATACATCTCTTTTCTCTAAAATACATGAAACATAAAAAATAAAATCTGAATCTTCTCAAGCCAGGTTAGGCTTAGCTACAGATAAAGAAAGCACAGTAGGTCACAGCTAATGCCCATGGATGCACTATGACCACCACAAATTTCTGCTAAGCAACCCTTCTACAGACAAACCGGAAGTTTTGTTTTGTTTGTGTGTTTTAAATCACTTTATTCATCCATCATTTTTAATGAAAAAAAAATGGTTTTGCTTAAAGTCCACTAATGAGTGAGTAAGTACATCCCCTGCTTTTCTTTCTGTGTTTGTGATACCTCGCTCAGGAATATATTCTCCAAATCCATCCATTTGCCGGCAAATTTTAGTGTATCATTTTTTCTTACTGCTGTGTATTACTCCATTGTGTAGATGTACCACAGTTTGTTAATCCATTCCTCAGTTGATGGGCATCTAGGTTGTTTCCAGGTTCTTGCTATTATGAATAATGCTGCTGTGAACATAGTTGAGCTAATGCTTTTGGGGTGTGAATATGTTTCTTCAGGGTATATGCCCAGTAGTGGTATTGCTGTATCCTTGGAGAAAGTGATTTCCAGTTTTCTGAGAAATTTCCATACTGCATTCCAGAGTGACTGAATAAATTTACACTCCCACCAACAATGGAGGAGTGTTCCCCTTACTGTAAATCCTCTCCAGCATAGGCTATCATCTGTGTTTTTGATCTTAACCATTCTGACAGGTGTAAGGTGATATCTCAAAGTTGTTTTGATTTGCATTTCTCTCATAGCTAAAGATGTTGAGCACGTTTTCTAGTGTCTTTCAGCCATTTGTAATTCTTTTGCAGAGAATTCCCTTTTTAGTTCTGAACCCCATATTTTGATTGGGGTATTCAGGGTTTTGGGCTCTAGTTTCTTGAGTTCTCTTATATTTTAGTGATCAGTCCTGTCACTTACAGGGTTGGTGAAAATCTTTTCCCATTCTGTGGGCTGTCATTTGGTTTTAATGATTGTGTCCTTTGCCTTACAGAAACTTCTCAGTTTCAAGAGATCCCACTTATTGATTCTTGTTCTTAGTGTCTGTGCTACTGGTATTATATTTAGGAAGTGGTTACCTGTGCCAATGCATTGGAGGGTATTTTCCATTTTCTTTTCTGTCAAGTTCAGTGTAGATGGTTTTATGTTGAGGTCTTTGATCCACTTTGATTTGAGATTTGTGCAAGGTGATAGGCTTAGAACTATTTGCATTTTTCTACATACTGCCATCCAGGTATGCCAAGACAATTTGTTGAAGATAACTTTTTTTCCATTGAATATTTTTTGCCTCTTTGTCAAAAATCAGGTATTCATAGATATGTAGGTAAATGTCTGGGTCTTCAGTTCGATTTCATTGATCCACAAGTCTGTTTTTATGCCACTACCAGGCTGGTTTTTTTTTTTTTTTTTTTTTTTTTTTTTTTTTTTTTTTTTTTTTTTTTTTTTT